>OZ029922.1:25044960-25049960 GCA_964023275.1 Norana najaformis
TGCCAATCACGATTAACATAAATATTATAGTTTCTGATTCTCAGTGTTTCTCATAAGTGATGCAACGCTGACTTCTTTTTACTGATTCGTGGACTCACTTATTTACTTACTTACTTGTTTCAGTTCGAACATCAACTGGATGAAGACAAATTACAACACGATCAACGACTGGCTCAGGAGCTACTCACAAAAAAACTTAGAGGAGTTCGATCGACTGATTGACTGATCGATTAATCGATTACTCGATTGATTAATTGATCTTTTCTTCTTATTGTTTATGGTAAAAACCTCGGTGGTTGTTTTTCAATCGAGCGAACAAAGGGATCTGTTTATTTTCTATACAAATGAAACTGTTTTTGTACATTGTTTTAAATAACGTCTTCAGCTGGAAATCTTTTCATGAACTGCGACGACTATGAAGCAAAGGAATGGAGTCTTCAACGCAGGACAAGAGGACCTTGGCCTCACGAAGCCTCGAGGCCTAATGTGATGTCCCTTGCCTTGAATTTAGCGGGTACATGCTTGACGTTCCAAGATCCAGCCCTGACTACGCTGCTTTGATCTTTCTCCATCCCTGCTTTGATGGCAACTACAGCTTGTAGTTGCAGCTTCTTGTAATATCTGAATAGCTGTAGTAATGGACTTTGTACATAGGCCTACCCAAAGACTACTAAGCCCTAATGCACAATAAATACAGTATAGAGGTCAGACTGCAGGGAGTTGTTGAAGTTATATTAGCAAGTTTAGCTATAAAGCTACACGAGTCAGGAGGACAAACTGGGAACTAACTGACGGACAATTCAGATTATACGTCTTAAACACAAGTATTGACGAATATTAAAAACAACAAATTGTTAAATTGTTTTGTCTTAAGGACAAATGTGTTATTAGAATTAAGTATGAAAGACGCGAGAACTGAGAATTTATAGAAAAGTAAGACAAAAGAATTAGCAGTAAACGGCAGAATTAAGAACCAAAGTAAGAACAGCGTATTGCTATCTTTGCTGATTGTCATGCATGTTCCACGAGATCTCATTGTAACTACTATAAAATTTTTGCCAGAACTAATACAAGATAGTTTGCTTTGAAATGTGCAGGCCCATTGTTATAGAACTCAATTCCCATGAATTTACGTTCTTTGCCTAATTTAAATTTAGTTAAGAAGCAGATTAGTCGGTATTTGAGTGTTTCTTGCGACTGAACATTCTACGATTTATTTGAATTTTAGTTTTGCCAAAGTAGTAGGCTATTTCTTTTCTTTGTGGACAGATGTTGTTCTCATCTTCGTTAAGACATTAGCCATCGATATAAGACATTAGCCATCGATATATTATTGTGTTATAGGCTGCCCTAAATTAATTAGCAGGACCTTGGACCCTTTTGGGTAGACCTTTGCATCCACATAAGTCTTTTTGTTACTTACATTTGCAATGTTTTATTCTGTTTTTGGAGCAATAAACAAACTTATCTATCTATCTATCTATCTATCTATCTATTGCAGATAAAGAACAAAGCAAGTGAGAAGTAAGAACTGATAATTAAGCTGAGTAAATCGTTCATTAATTGGTTCGAGTCAATTGGATGACTGTCCGTTGGTAACCGCTACGTTGTACATAGCCGATCGCTGAATGCAAGCGCATATTCATTAAAGTGCTTAATATGTTATTCGCATGAAAACTATGTATGTGTATACTTCATAATCAACGAATAAATTTGGTGTTTAAAGTTTATAATTGAAGAATAACATTGGTGTTTTAAGTGTACAAATCTTTCTATTATCAACTTCAGTTCGATGCTTGAACTAAAATCGCATAAAAACCAAACGAAATCTTAACAGCTGTTAAGAAGGTCTTTCAACGAAGGTCTTTCCGCTGGTCAAATTCTGGTCAAAAAGTGTTGCAGGCTTTTCCTTTGGCAAGGTGGAAGACCGGTAAAATAACGTAAAGTAAATGTCTAAATACAATTAAACTGCTTTTATCTGTACGGGTAATATAAGATAAGGTAAGGTAAGATAAGGTAACTTAAGGTGTATGTGTGTGTACGTGTATATGCACGTATGCATGCATGTATGTATGTGTGTATGTATGCATGTTCGTATATATGTATGTATATATATAAAAACTTGATATAGCGCCTTTTAAGTGCCTCACAAAGGCGCTTCCTGCGCTAACTTAAATGGTGTTAAGTGCCATTAAAAACAAAAATTCCGTCATTTAGCAAGCAGTGTTCAGATAACTAGATAACTATATGTTCGGATAACTATATGTATTTATGTATGTGTATGTATGTATGTGTGTACGTACTCATGTTTGTATATATGTATGTATGTATATATGTATGTGTGTACGTATGTATGCGTGTATGTATGTATGTATGTATTTATCTAGACACAACATAACAACAATGAACTTGCTCTACATTGATCTAGTATGTACGACTGTATCTGGACATTTAGCCAACATAAATGTTTATAAATGATTATAATTATTTGATCGATAAATAGAACAAGAAGTGGACCAGGCAGTGGATGATGCTCGAATAGCAGGAAAAGTCCCCACTGGCAGACCCTTGACCCTTGACCCTTGACCCCCCGTAGAACCAGCCAACGAAGTCTCGTACCTATGCATTAGTCATGACAAAACGAGTAGACCCATCTCAGCAAATGCAATCAGATGTGTGCACCTAATACAGGGTTTAGGATCCAATGGACGAAGCACTTGACATTGTTGACTCACATTCTTTGCAGTTCTTCTTAAAATGTTCTCTCAGGTGCAGCTTATATCAGTGGCGGCTCCAGGATTACTTGCCTGGGTGGGCAAGAGCATTTCCAGAGGGGCGCCACTTTCTGCCAGTCCGCCAGGCAGAGGTCTGGTCTGAGGGGCGCCGGCATATAATCAAGAGGAGCGGGGGCGAACCGCCCCCACGCCAATAGCTAAATCTGGCACAGTCGGCAAATATTACGGGGGATTTTTGTGCTGTATGTGGTCGGATTGACCTGTCTCGAGTTTTCCTGAAGGTCTCTGCGCATGCGCCCCGTTTGCATATGTTACATTACTATTCTAATCTGAGATCTTCTATAGCACCATTCGAACAATGTGCTAGGCATCAATCGATGGCATCCAAAACAGATTAGCAATCTGATCAATTCCAAGGGTAAGTGCGATAAGACAGAAAGACCGCCTCAGGAGAATTAGCACGTTGAAAGAAAAATGCACGTTGAAACCTAAACAAAACAAGCATTACGTAACCTACTTTCTTTTGAACAAACTACCTTCAATATACAACCATTTCAACTGATTTAGCTCAACGCACAGTTTTGTTTATCTTAGTCGTAGTTGTTTAAACCAAAGCTTTATCGATCTACGTGCAACCAAGTCGTCTATATATAGCTTTAACGAAAAAGCTACACAAATGAAACTCCGCCACGAGTCGGGTGGTGCCAGTCCCAAGCCTGGATAAAGGAGGAGGCAGCCTCAACAGCCTATGATGCCACAAGATGTCGTTAGACATTGAACTACTAAACAAATGCTTTAGGAACGTTACTACAACTTTCGCAAAGTTACTAAAAGGTTTGTGAATTGGTGGTTAAATAAACCAGCTTAGCGTTAAAGAGGCTTGTATTTAGGAGGTAACTGTTTTTAACTGGTACAAAACACAGTCGATCTACGTGCAAACATGTCATCTGTCTATAGTATGAACTAAGATGTTGTACAAACGTTTTAGTAATGTTATGAAAACGTTTGTATGCTAACCTCTTGATGATCAATAACATTTCCGCAACGTTATCGAGAGGCTCACAACGTAACGCAAACCGTTATTCAACGTTCCCAACTAAAAACAAACGTTAAAAATTTCCCTTCTGCCTGGAAACACCCATATCATGAGTTAAAGGGGTGAGAGATCAACGCGTTTTGATGTATTAGTGGGATAATATATCTGCTCGGATGTCGGAGACGATAGACCGGCTCACTGGAATGGGCAAGTGAAGATCGACGATGCTCCGTGCAAAACCTCCATCAGGTTCCAGCTGGATAGTGTTCTGTTTGATCTAGGATTAGGAGAATCCCAGCTGGATATCTCTGTTTGATGCGATTTTTTTCGACAGGCCGATGCTTTACCAACTGCTACGCACAGAATTGTTTATGGTTTGAGGCGAAACTCTAAGTCGACTTCGCAGGCCGTGAAAATTGGTTGACATCACAGACGTTCCAATCGTATATGTAAACGCCGTATTTCTGTAGAGCAAATTAGCCAAGTCGTGGGAACCAGCTTAATCGAAGGCGCCTCCCTCTTGAATAATGAGGATTGATGATGAAGAACGTGATGCTGCTGCTGCTGATGATGATGATAGTGAGTTTGATTATGAGAAGAAAAAACAATTAATTAATTAATAATTGAATTAATTAATTAATTAATTGTTTTTCTTAATTAATTAATAATTGAATTAATTAATTCATTCATTCATTCATTCACACAAGCACATATAGAATATGCGTAAGACATATAAGTAAGTCAGTAGTTCTATACCTTATGCGCTGACTTATTTATTTATGCGCTTGAATGCAATCTTTGTTCGGTTAAACCTGAATTTCAGTAGAAAATAGGCTTCTACAGTATTTTCGTAATTTATTAAGTTTATCTGACAGTGTAGCAGATTGACGGTAAGTATGTAGGGACCTGAAGCAAGTCAGTGCAATCGAAGGATGCTTCGTCAATAGATATTGGTGCTTGATAAACGAATATATGCGATAATAATAAACTAAAACATTTAGTATTGGCGGTAAGGCAGTAAATCTATACATGAGTTAGACTAACTATTATTATTAGTTATGTCAGTATTAACTGTTAGTTATGTCTGTAGAGCTGCACAGCACTGCTTCTAATAATATCTCGTATCAGTTAACGCTTCGCCTGATATGACAAACTATGTTGTCGTCAGAAATTTCAGAGGCAGTCATGCACATCGGACCTGAGGTATTTTCGTCAATCGAAGTCTCGTC
>OZ029922.1:25054960-25059960 GCA_964023275.1 Norana najaformis
CAAACAGCAATACCTCAGTAGGTAGTAGAGAGAGAGAGAAACAGAGAGAGACAGACAGAGAGAGAGAGAGAGAAGAAAAGAAAAGAAAAGAGAAGAAAAGAAAAGAGAAGAGAGATAAAACAAAGACTATATAAAATGCAAGACAGATAGATAGATAGACAGACAGACAGACAGATAGATAGATAGATTGAGATAGATAGATAGATAGATAGATAGAGATAGACAGTGACAGAGACAGAGACAGAGAGAGAGACAGACATAGAGACGGACGGATGGAGGAAGAGAGTGGGGTGGTAGGGTGGAGGTCGGAAAGGTTAAGCTTTGGTCGTTAGATATAATTGAGATCCTAAAGTGCATTGAAGTCTGAGTCGCGGAGGGACTCAGCGAATAGGGACACGGACAAGTAGGAATACACAGACATATAGAATGCGACAGAGAATGCGACTGCATTTGACTTGCAAATGTGACGTCGATCTAAAGCGAATGCATTGGAACGCATCTCATCTGCAGCAACCAGCGTAATGTAATGTATTCTCAATGATTTATATAGCGTCTTTTCCTAAGAGATTGTTTATTTTATTTATGCATTTATTAGGCGCCACTATCTAATGACTTAGCATCAATCGATGGCGCCCAGAGCAATTGTGAGTGAAGGACTTGCTCAAGGTACCTACATAGTAATCGTCTCGGAGGAGGCTCGAACCCGTACTCTCCGCGTTACAAGCCGAGCGCTCTATCCAATATGCTATGCATGCCCCGAGATTATGCCAAAGTATCAAACGTGAAACTCATCATTTCTTTAGCGCCCGGTTCGAATCCATTTCATCGATATTGATAGCTACATATAGACAGAATGGAAGAACAGACAGACAGACAGACAGACAGACAGACAGACAGACAGACAGACAGACAGACAGACAGACAGACAGACAGACAGACAGGCAGAGTCTGAGACAGGCAGCTAGTAAGGCAGGCGGGTCTATTGACAACATTAATAGGGAAATGCTAGCTTAATGAATTATTGCAACGATAAGTAACAAAGGCTCCAAATGAACGAACAGATTGCTCTGAAAGAAAACATCAGTCGAATCAGACGCACGACAAAGCCAAGCAATTTATATAGCGCCTTCACCGGCGACAACAGCGCCGTTCAGCGACCATAGAATACAGGAGCCTCAGCGTCTGCATGGAGTGAATGAGACAAGCCTTACCAGACGACAGGTAGGAAACCGAGGACAATGGAATCAGGAGCATCGACAGAAACTTGCGGATGGACGGACGGAAGGACGGATAGTGGCCGACATGCAACAAAACCACGGGCAGCAACTGCTCCCAGTGCAGCTGTGGGACGGATGAGGCAATATTGCCAGAGACCCGGACAATTTATGGCAACTGTGTTGTCAGTCGCTGGCAATTACTGACAACCATCGTGCGACAACGGAAATAGAAACGACGCTTTCGAAAACGACTGTGGCGCCCCGCGCGGAATGAAATGAAACTCAGTGTCTGTCTCTGTCTGTCTCTCTGTCTGTCTCTCTGTCTGCTCCTCTTTCTCTTCCACTTTATTCCCTCTCTGTCACGTGCAAACGTTCAAAATCACAGTCTCATGCTGCAGTGGCGTGCAAACACGCAGAAAGCACATGATTACGGTCACACACACATGCTTGCAAAAATATATGTGTATATATATCTGCATACATACATACATGCATACAGTACATATATAAGTGCATACAGTACATACATATATATACATACATCCTTTCAGACATGCATACATACATACTGTACCTACATACACACATACACACATACATACATACATCTTTTTAGCATTCCTGGCTATTTATTTTCTTCAGATTTTAATTCAGTTCTTTCCTTAATTCGTTTAATAAATTTATAAGTGCATTTGAAGATAGCTCTTCGAAGCCAACATCCGCGAAATAGAACAATTTACAAATGTTTTAAACGCCCTAGAAGAAGACCCTTTGTTAAGTGGTACGTGTGGATGGACAGATGGATGCATGGATGGATGGTTCGAAGGATAAATAGATGGATGGATAGATGGATGAATGGGTGGGTGGGTGGATGGATGAA
This sequence comes from Norana najaformis, assembly GCA_964023275.1. NCBI lineage: Eukaryota > Metazoa > Annelida > Clitellata > Crassiclitellata > Hormogastridae > Norana > Norana najaformis. The sequence goes on from OZ029922.1 coordinate 25,057,058, forward strand.
TGGATGGATGAATGGATGGATGAATGGATGGATGAAATGGTGGGTGGGTATGAATGGATGAGTGGATGGATGGATAGATGGAAGGATGGATGAAAGAGCCGATATTTTGTTTTCGTCACGACCGTCGACGGGGCCTTCTGTGAAGACGTCGGCGTACTCACTGGCCCGGACATCAGATAAGCTGAGCCCGATAGCCAGACCAACATCCCGCAGGGGGCTATTAAACTCCGGCGCCTCGACCGTCCCTCCAACCCTCCCCCGAAGATGTGGAGTCGAACAACGACCCCACACACAAGCAAGAGCATAAAACAAATCGTTGCTAGAAAAATCGGGGAAGGATGACGAGTAAGAGGGGAAGAAATGGTTAGAGGAGAAGACGGAGGATGAAAGGAGAGAGGAGGAGAAGCAGGAGGAGGATGAAAGGCAAGAGGAGGACAGAAGAAGAGGATATACATGAGAGCAATGCGAGAATTATACAGATGAGGAAGGATTCAGTGGACAGAGAGGAAATAAGTCTTCTTGGAGCAGAAGAGGGAGGAAAGTAGGAACGTGTGTGTGAGGAGGAAGAGGATTTGAAGGAGGACTGGGTGGACCGCAGAGGAAGTATACGGGGTGCAAAGATGAAATGGTATCAAAAAGTTAGAGAGGACTGAAGGAAGAGGAAGAGGAAAAGGAGCATGAAGAGTAATGAGCGGGAAGAGTGTAATGTAAGACTTGAAGTTGGAGTTGACGTAGGACACTAATCGTAATAGTAATCGTAAATTCGAGATTTCTACAGCGCACAACGAAAGCTAAGCTGCGGGAACCAGCTTATTCACAGGCGCTCAGTCAAAACAAAATCTTTAGGCAAGAAGTATTCGATTCCAGGTCAAGATCCAAGAGCCAGGCAGGCAGACATGGTGTTTGGAATTGAACTAGAAAGTGAGATAAGCAGAAGAGGAAGAATCAGGATAGGATTTTTTGAAGAGGAGTGCTTTCAGTTTTCAGTGAAAGACCTGCGCAGAAATTGCAAGAGGTGAAGTGTTGGTGAGAAGTGGAAAAACCGGGAAAGGATAGAGAAGACGGGAAAGAAGGAGAAGTAGGGAGAGTAGAAAGAGGATTCTCAGAAAAAGGTGTGTACAGAAAGAGAGAAAAGGAGAGGAGGGTAAAACACAGGTCGAGGAGAAGTAGGAGTGAAAGTGAAGCATATAGGAGTGCAGAGAGGGGATGATGATGAAGACGGAGGAGGAAATAAAGAGTCAGAGGGAGGTGAAGAGGGGAAAGGACGGCATCTCTTTGAAGGTCGCCGGATGAAACGGAGACCGAGCAAGCGGGACGCCTCGTGGATTATCCTTCGTCAGAGCAGACGACCTGGAGAGACACAGCATCTTATCCGTTCCACTTGCAGTCTATTATTATTCATCATAGACGACTCCGTCCTGCCTTTTCACCAGTCTCCCGGGTCTACCCACAGACAGATTGACAGACAGACAGACAGACAGACAGACAGACAGACAGACAGACAGACAGACAGACAGACAGACAGACGGACAGACAGACAGACAGACAGACAGACAAACCACAGACAGACGGACGGACGGACGGACAGACAGACGAACAGATAAACGTTCAGGTAGACAGACAGGCAGACAAACAGACAGACAGATTGACGGACAAACAGATAGACAGACGAACAATCAGACATTCAAGTAGACAGACAAGCAGACAGAGAAACTGACAAACGGACAGACATTCAAGTATGAATGAATGAATGAAAGAAAGAAAGAAAGAATGAATGAATGAATGAATGAATGAAAGAAAGAAATAATGAATGAATGAATATTAAGAGATTAACGTGCCAGGCATAAAAAACTTTAATCAGAGGCACGGTGTGTCGCTCAGGAGGAGACAGCCAGTAGCAAGGGAGAAAAAACTAGGTGATAGGTGAGTTATCAAAATAAAAAGTTTTCAGTTGCCGCTTGAAGGATGGGATTGATGGAGCGGACCTGACTGATAAAGGAATGCAGACAGAAACACAGACAAAAATACATACATACAGATATATTAAGACAGAGAGAAAGATAGACGTAGATAGATAGATAAATGAAAACGGAGAGACAGAGCAAGACAAACAGAGAGACAGACAGGCTGAAACTGAGAGACAGACGAAGATGAAAACACGCAAGATAGAAGCAAAGACAGACAAACAGAGATAGACATATACGAGACCTTTTAACAGACGTTCCCCTCTTCGTCGCTATATGAACTGGCTCAATAGTCTAACACGCTAACCTCTAGGGTATCTCGCACTATATATAATAGTTGATATTTTCAAGAGGCGGGAGGGAGGTGAGAAGTATTAACTAAAAGGATGGAAGTCAAAATAGAAGCCATTCAACTTACAGGAGAACAAGTTTGGATTCAGAAGAGGAAGGAGAGCAAGAGATGCAATTGAAGTTGGGGGAGAGACATCTAGAACATGACAAAGATTTCTACGTCTGCTTGATTGATTAATTTGATGCTAGCCTCTGAAACTACTTCGGAGGATCTCAACGGACTGGCATGAGAGGCTATTGATAAGAAACCTGTATATAAAACAGTCGGTGGTACATGGGGTGTATTCAGAAGCTGGAAGGATAGGCAGAGAAGCCAGAAAAGGGTGCCCGCTATGAACTTTGCTGTTCAGCGTTAACATTCACGTGCTGATCACAGAGGCATTGGAGAATGCCAATGATGGAGTCAAGGTCGGAGGAATTCTGGCGAATGGTAGCAGATTTGAAGATGACCAGGCAAGGCCATGAGGACCTAACACAGAAGAAGATGTTTAATAATATACACACACATGTATTATAGATATATATTTTTATGAATATACATATTCACATATATATTATACACATATATATCTATGAATATAGGCCTAC
>OZ029922.1:25064960-25164960 GCA_964023275.1 Norana najaformis
CGAGCATATTGCGGCCATATTTTAGGCTTATATGAGGCGTTTGATGTTGTTGATCGGAGGCATCTTAAATCTATAGGTCTGTTGCCGATGCAACGCAAATACCAATATGGCAGATTAGTTGAATTATCTTTCCTGCAAGTCATTTGTCCTGAAAAACATAGGCATCGGAGATAAGTACATAGAGATAAAGCTAAATTTGGATGTTGCGAACAAAATACCAACATAAAGTTGTTTGGAAGTCAGTTCGAGTCGTGGACTTGAAAGCTACAGTGGCTGTTTGAACAAATTCAAACCGATGCATAAGCCTAATTATCTTCATGTTGACTTTCTTCTAGTTGTATGATTTCGGTTAAGTTTGGGCAAATGTTTTTCTTTTTTTCACCAAGAAGAAATCGCTACTATAATCGACTTCCGGCAAGTTGCTTGCTCACACGTGCCTCTCCTGCAAAGCACTAATATTTGAATTTGGTAAGCTGGGAAGTAAATGGCAAGTCCTATAATATACTGGTCCCATGTCCATGACCTTGGAATTGGTCCATTGCCCGGTCAGAGGCCCACAAAAAGGATATGTACGCCTCTTCTAAATTTCACTACGGGACTCGAGATAGTAACTTGATCAGAGTAATGTGTAATAAAACAGTCACATTGCTAAATTACACGTAAAACACGATCCAATATTCGGTACGTACATGCGTGCACTGCACTATCAGCATTCGTAATAGCGCTACAAAATTTAGATGTCTATTCATATATGTTGACCTGTAGCCTGCTGTTGAAGGGACGTCCATATTCGACGAAGACAGAAATTGGGCTACGCATTCATATAGACTTTTCATCGAGATAGGATCTGTTATGTATTGCTACCAGGAGACAGAGAGTCATGCGGTCGTCTGCTTTCAACTCCTGTTCAACACGAACTTCCCTTTTTATTATACGGACTATACAGTTGAAACAAGTAAATGTATTATTGCGAGTCTACGGTGAACAGGCCTGTGCTTCTATCAGTATGCAACTATTCTGCAAACAGCTTTTTATGCAGCAGACATTGTATAATTGCGGTTATAATGTGATTTCCACTAGGACCAGACACCGTTGTTCCCAAATTGCCACACTTGGACGTCGTTTCGCTCTGCAGTAAGACAATCTAGCTGTTGCCTATAGCCAGACAGTATTGGGATGTAGCTTTATATTGTAGCAATAGACAATAAGTGTCTGAGCATAGTATAGGATATATGGCTAGTCTACGGGCACTCTTGGCCGTATCTCTATTATATCTGCTGTTGTTGGGTACTATCTCTATATAGTATCTGTTGAAAGATCATCTATAAAGCATAATGTTGAGTTTCTTGCTCTAGAGTACTTTTTTAACTCTGTCTGTAGTTTCATTCGAAACTCTACTACAACTGCATCTGCTGTCGTCAGCCAGTATCCATATTATATCTGCTCTTGTGGTATACTATCCTTATAGTATTTTCTGAGAGAATATATCTTTTGATGCTCTAATTCTATGCTCTATCTCTATTTCGCCTACGATCCTTCGCTCATTCTTACTTACTTACTTTTATAGTATCTCTTTAGACTCTAACTCAATCGCTATTGTATCTGCTCTTCTTGGATACTATCCCTATAGTATATTCCTATAGTATATCCTGCTGTCATACTTTATTCTGTCAATATTAAGTAAGTAAGTAAGTAAGTAGTGAATTTGTTAAGAGTAGGGCTATAAACTGCGAACCCTGGTCAAAGACATTCGGAGAGGAATGAGGTATTAATGCGGTCTGCGATAAGTCATTGAACCATTTGGAGCAATTTTTCTGCAAAGGTAGGTTTTATTGCGGCCGACGATAATTGAAGGAAACTTCATCAACTGTGTCATGAATATTTCATTTGCATGGCTTCTTTTAATCTCTTGTTGCGTCCCGCCGTAGCTATAACCATTCCACGATTCAGATGGACGACATGTGTGATAATATCTCATTGTCCTCTCCGTATTCTCTCTTAGACCCTCGTCCGATGGACAATCTATTCCCATCACGTCTCCAAGTGCACATTAGAGGTTTGCACTAAACTGGACAGTTGCAATGGTTAGCCTGTTTAGTTGTGAAAATCGAGAGGTTAGAGGTTCGAAACATGACCAGGAATGAAATATATTTCTGAATTTCTGTTCAGATTGAGTCCTCTGCTTGAAAGAAGTTGATTGTCATTTAAATCTGGTCTACACGAAACTGAATGACTTATATGGCTGAGATGTTGAACTTGCTAAGATTTCATACTTATTCAATGTCAGTGCATCTCTGGACGTTATTCCAATTTATGATCCGCTGTTAAGATGTCGAGAATTCTGGCGATCAAGAAAAAACTGCAAAATGGGTACTTATAGTTCCCAGGATACAGTTCTCAGAAAGAAAGGGGCAGGAAATAAACGCCTACAGATGCACATACCTATAAACACAATTACTTATTTGCTTTAGATGAACTTTTGTTTTTAATGAACTTTAACATAACTTAGAATAACGTATCGGCATTGCTTTTGTTAGAGACTTAGAAGGCGCTATATTATGTAGCTCCTTTTCGGAGCCTCACAAATTGTGTCGTGTGATTCGCTGGCTGTGTAGGAAATGCAGGCGATGCATAGGCATGGAGTGGCGTTGACCGTCTGTCTGTCTATCTGCGTGCCTGCTCGTCTGTCTATTTGTTTGTCTGCTGGTCTGTCTTTCTGCCTGCTCGTCTGTCTGTCTGTCTGTCTGCTGGTCTGTCTGTCTGTCTACGTCCCTCTAGTGCATATGTATGATAAAGGTGTTATCGTGCTCCGTGCAGTCGCTGCTGCTGCTGCTTCTGATGCTGCTGAGTAAGCTGGGTCGGCCAGTTGGCTCCGCCGAGGCTTTGCATCTAATAACGGCATCGTTGGGGGGCAGCGCTCTCCTATGACAACCATCCTTCAAAAGGTGACGTTAAAGAGCGCTCAGATGACGGCTCAATCTCGCTGATAAGGCCTTCCATGTGAGCCGGTCGTTCAACGCATGTACGACATAGGCAGGCAGGGAGGCGACAAAAGAGAGAGACATGGAGACGCAGGAAGTAATCAGAGAGCCAGGGAGACAAGCTGGTGACAGGCAGACAGACAGAGACGCAGGAAGACCAAGAAAAAAACAGAGAAGGAGGTAGGCAGACAAGCAGGCAGATCGGAATTCGACCCGGCATTTCCAAAGGATTATGATTTTGATTGCGATTTTCACTTGAAGCGACCATAAACCTTGAAACCTTGGGTGTTATGATAACGGCGCTAGAGAAGCCTTGGGATTAGATTAGATTACAGAGAGGTACATGAAGCCAGGGAGGCCGGAAGTCGACAGAGAGAGCCAAAGAGGCGGGCGGACAGACAGTCAACACGGAAAGAGAGATATTTTCGCTGAAATCGGCCTCTGTGGCCACGAAAAAGTGCAAAATTATCACGAAACGCGTCAATTTCTGCGTTTTTCAACAATTTATGAGAATAAGATGTAAATCATTTTAATTGACTTGAAATTCTCTCTACCGCTCACGGTGCAAAAATTGCAGTCTGTACAGATGTGCAGACACGTATTAGAGCTGGAAGTTCATTAATCCAGATATAGATAATCCAAGCGACAAAAGTTAATCCAGTTAACAATTAATAAAAAAATTAAAACGTTAATCCAGACAAAAGTTGATTCAGTAAATTGTACACTTTATGTTGTCACTTTACGATAGGTGATACTGATGTACTGGAAATTGCTGTGAAATTCCTACTAATCGTAATCGTAATCGTAATGCCTAATTTACAATAGAAATCTCACGGCAGTGTCTGGCTCTCGGCAGTTTTCGTTGGATGGTCCGAAGCGGTGGAATTCAATTCCAATTCTATGCGTTATGTCAGTTCTTCAGTGTAGTTCAGATCTGAACTTCAGACTCATTTGCAACTTACTTACCCACCGTTGTCTGACTTGTGGTTTCCCAAACCCACTTGGATTTTGACCTGTCTTCTCCAACGAATGATGATTTTTAATTACAGTTCATTTGAAGCGACCATCGATTGATGCTGGGTGTATCATAAGAACGGCGCTGTGGATTATGTGATTATGTGATATTAGGACTTGGAAATAAATAGTGCAGTAATTTCTTAATGTGCAGCTTCAAAATATGTTGTTGTTTTCATTCCATGAGCGGCTTATACTAAAAATATAGTAACAGGCTTATCATGCCTATTATAAACCTATAGTATTGACGGTGTTCTGTAGACTACATGTACCACATAGCAATTAAACACATATATATATATATGCATACATATGTGTGTGTTTGAGTGATATACTGTCGAAATAGACCATGATTATTATAGCGCAAGTATATTCTAAATATAGCATCGCGTACGTTTTTGATCGAGATCTGTATTCCGCCGACTGAGTGATCTGTCGTAGTCATTAAGATCCATTACAGTAATGAATGGCTTTACAAAGTACATCGTAATCGTCGTCATCAGTGGCCGTTCGCGGCTATCGTAGACCACGCGTTGCACGTGATTGGTGAACCGATTCACATCCGGTGCACTACTCACTATCCATCCGCGCTTCCGGTACAGATGTTCTCGCTGTTACCGTAATCTATCCACTTGAAACCAGATCAGTCCATATAAATATATATGTTATTGTGTATGTCGTGTATATACTATCTATATTTGGTAAATATGTGTATATATATATCAAGGTTCTTTAATATATGGATGGAGTAGCTTGCCAATGCGTAGCCGAGTCGTCATATGCTGCGTAATGTAGGGTAATACATTAGGACTTCCTGGTGGGCTTCCTCAATCAATCCCTGTTTGGGATTTTTCACTAGAGTAGATATTAAAGAAAATCTTTTATCTTTCGATCCAGACATTTAGCCTACTATTTCAAACCAAAATATGTTAGGCTATGAAGCGGCTTTGTCCTTTTACTTCCTGCTGGAGTGACGAGTATACTATGCAAAAAAGATACCTAAAAAGAGCTATATAAATATTAATTTGCGTGCATGTATGCAGCCGGTGGTAGAAGCTGATGCGCATGCCTTTTATTTCTGCGTTCCGTGTTCGAACCCCATTGTGTCAGCTGAAATCGACAATGGGTTATCAAGCCTGCGAGAATTTAGACAATAGGTTCTTGGTTCTTGAAGTTGACTCCTGAACTTAGTTCTTGAACACGGTTCTTCAACTTGATTTTTGAACTTGGTTCTTGAACTTGCTTCTTAACTATATCCTAATCGTAATCCCGAGATTTCTACAGCGCCCAACGAAAGCCACGTCACGGGGACCAGCTTATTCATAGGCGCTCATTCGAAACAAAATCGATAGGCAAAAAGGGTACGGTTCCAGGTCAAGATCCAAGAGTCTGGCAGAGAGACAGCGTTGCAGCTACGGCAGGTGATGTTTGGGACTGGAGCGGAAAGAGAGATAAGAGAAAGAAGGAGAGTGAGGATAAAACCTGTGAAGGAGGAATGTTTTCAGTTTTGAGTGAAAGGCCAATGCAGAAATTGCAAGCTGTGGAACATAGATGAGCGTGTGACGGGTCTGATCCATAGAAAATTCTACCTTCTAACCAAGCATTAACTGTTGAACCACACAAGGAAACAGACTTTCTCAACCAAATAATAAATTCCTTGTATAAAATGAAACATGTTGAATTTAATGACGTACCTGAATAGGAAAACCAAATTCAGCCGTGAAATTCCCAAGTCTTCCGACAAGTCCACCTCAGAAATAACACAGAGAAAAAGTGGGTAAACCAAATTCAGCCGTGAAATTTCCGAGTCTTCCAACAAGTCCACCTCAGAAATAACACAGAGAAAAAGTGGGAAAACCAAATTCAGCCGTGAAATTTCCGAGTCTTCCAACAAGTCCACCTCAGAAATAACACAGAGAAAAAGCAATGGACTGTCTTCTAAGACAAGAAGATTGTGCTGACAAAATGACAATTACCCGAAAAACTTGAGGGGCGTCGTTCCAAGAGATGCATCAGGTCCGCAGAAGAAATTCTCCGAGAATCGTAGATGTAATCTAGACGGAGAGAAAGGAATCGGGGATGCCGAGTCTGCACATCGCAAGATGACGTTAGGCAGAAGAAATTGCAATAGCTTCTTGTAATGAGACAGGCGATCTGTACGCCGATGGAATACTGAGTCTCTACTCAGTAAATGCAGGAAAACATCGAAGGATAATTGCATCAAGTATCCCAGACATAAATTATACACAGATAGATGGTAATGGCAGACTTGTGAATGACTGAGTGATTGAGTGATTGACTGATTGATTGATTGATTGAGTGAGTGAGTGAGTGAGTGGGTTGAGTGAGTTGGTTTAGTGAGTGAGCGAGCGAGTGATTGACTGATTGCATGAATGACTGAATGAAAGGATGGATGATTGAATGAACGACTCTGTGACTCAATAACACCTTGACTCCTCGACTCCTTCACTCCCTCACTCCCTGGCTCACTCATTGACTTCCTAACTCACTCGCTCACTCTCTTGCTTGCTGCTCTTTGAGTTGCTTGTTGAGTTTATAAGTGACTGACTGTTGACCGATCAAATGCTTTGTACCAACGCCTCAGTCAAACAGTAACTAAACATCGTGTCATATTTAGCCACATCAATTCAGATGTTCATTCCATAGCGCGTATAGATGCCACAAGGCATTCAACGGAAGTACTTCGAGCCTAAGCCGGGGCTTTAGATTACATATGATGAGTCTCTACTCAGTAAATGCAGGAAAACATCGCAGGATAATTGCATCAAGTATCCCAGACATAAATTATGAACAGACAGATGATAAGCGCAGACTGGTAAGCATAGTAAGTGCGTGAGTGAGTGAGTGAGTCAACGAGTGAGTCAGCGAGTCAGTGAGTCAGTGAGTCAGTGAGTAAGTAATCGAGGAATTGATTGAGTGATTTACTGAGTGAGTGGTTGGGTGGGTTCATGAGAAAATGAGTGAGTGATTAACGAAACCTCTACAGGCAAATCAAGCAAACGCACCGATGTTATATATATATATTATATAACATATGCATATACATAATACAAATACATAAAATATAGGTATATATACATAAAGTATAGGTATATATGTCTATGCTATTGTGTTTAACTATATATATATACGTCTATACTATTGTGTGTATAATTAGAAGCGTTTGTATTTATCGGATTAGAGTAACGCAGATGTTTATCTTTAGAATAGCGCACCAACACCTTGGCTGCTGCTGCTGCTGATGATGATGATGATAGTGGTGGTGGTGGTGATGATGGTGGTGGTGATGCTCGGGGCTGTTAATACGATCGGTGAGATAAAAGCGGTGTCTATGGAGTCGTGGCGTTTCTGTTTATCAAAAGCATTTCTCTGATGTTTACTCACAGTTCCATCTCCTCCTTCGGCGCAGTTTATATTCCGGGCAGTTGGGAAATACAGCCGTCTTAGGCCACTGCGGAGGATTTGTTTTTCAACGGCTATGATAGACGCCGTATTCTGTTACCGCTAACCGTGTCGATTGCTGCGGAGACCAGCGCTGTCTGCCTGGATCTCCTGTCCAGAATCTGCTCCTCAGTCACATGGCCGGTGCCATGGTTTTGAATATGAAGCCAAGCAACCTGGCAAGGGCTCTGAGAAGTATGGTAGGGGCTTGAGGTGATAGGATGGTCTCGAGTAGTATGGTAGGAGATTCGATATATCTGGTAGGAGGGTTCGAGTAATCTGATAGGAGGGTTCGAACAATATAGTAGAAGAGTTTGAGCAGAATGGTAGGAGCTTGCGATGATACGATGGTTTCGAGTAGTATCATAGAAATGTTCGATATATCTGCCAGGATCATTCGAACAGTATATTAGAAGAGTTTTAGCAAAAATGCCAGAGGCAGAAGCATGAAGATAGTCAATGTGATAACAGCGAATTGATTAGCAAATAACCACAATACTTTTATTAAGAAATAATCATGCGAGAAAGGTATTAGACCAATAACCCCAATCAAGTCTTTGCAATCAAGTCTTTGGTGATTTGAGAGAAACAATAAGACTGGAATTGAAGAATTAAAGGATTTAAAAATATCTAAATCACAAGTCTAAAATATCGATTTAGAATTAAGGCACTGGGCTCCATTTAAATAGTCAATCCACAGATGAACTACAGGCAACTGCCTCATTTCCTTATTCAATTCTGACTGACTGAATAATCGATTGATAGCCTAAAAGCTCCTACAAATAATCTCTGGCCTTTCACTTGTAAGTATATAACATTCCACGTATCAAATTACAGCAAAAAAGCGGTGTATAATTAAAATGCAAATATCAGACCAAGTCTGTTGACATCAAGTCAGGTTTATCTACAGTCAACGTTTGTACAAGAAGTTTACTTAGCATTTAATTAACTGACGTACTTATTGATTTGATTACGGCTTGGCTTTGGTGCGCAATTGATTGATAGGGGCCTACTTTGTGTATTAGACACCGGCGCTATTGATGTTGCTAATTGAACAATTCCATTGAAGAATGACATCACAGCTATAAAGCAGGCACCTGATGCTACCATTCGAACTTCTGGCGGTATTTAGAGCACCTGCAGAAGCAGCAGACCTTGCAGCAACTTGGATTCAATCAACTACTGGCAGTACACGCTCGAGGCCACCAAGGAAATGAAATGGCGACAACAATGCTAGAATACTGCAAATCGTAACCCACTGTAATAACACAGAATTTCCCAGATATTTGTGTGAGATCGCATACAACATTCCTTATTAACTCGTTTGTCTAAACTGCTATTTATTTCAATTTAACACTTGAAAATTATGTTAACAAGAAATAAAAAGTGTTAGATATTTTCTTCATTTGCTCACTTGTTAATTTTGGGAGTCGTTAACCACAGGATTTCAAACAGAGGGCTATTTTCCTGGGAGTTCTTCACCACGGGGTTATTGACCATGGGGGGTTTAAACTGGGAGTTGTTGGCTGTGCTATTATCCTAGACAAAAACAAAACAAACAAAGAAAAACTGACACATAGGACGATCCATAAATCGAGTCGTGCCTTCAAAGAGCAGACACTTGTATCTGTTTGCAGCAAAAGGCCACATTAACTCAGACGACCGAAGTAACTATTCTGTGATCGATAATGCTCGCATCAAAAGTGACTGCTGTTTCAGACATTACTTCTGCGCCTACGTATCTACAAAGTTAACTATCGAATTACTCGGGTCACTGGATACCCGTTCCACAGTCACGCAACGCCACCGAGTGACAGTCATCCATCTTACGTATCTCCTTCTTCGTCTCTCTTCCAGTATCTGTCTCTCCACTAGTGTCTCTACGTCTGTCTGCGTCTCCCTGAATGTAGCTGACTCTCCCTTTCTCCCTCTGCATCCCTATCTATGCATTTCTCTCTCTGTTTCTCACAATGTCTCCTTATCAGTTGTCTCTCTCTCTGTCTCTCTGTGTGTGTTTACGTATCAGTGCGTCTGTTATTTACCTAATAACTCTCAATCTGTATCTGTCTCTCCCTCTGCCTTCCTGTCGGTGTCCCTGCCTGCCTGTCCCTTCTCTCTACATCTACCTGTCACTGTGTCTATATCCTGGTCGGTGACCAGGGGGTCGTCCTATCGGCGACAGAGGCGCCGGCGATAAGGTCCCCTGTGGACGAGCGACGACGGACCATGATTTCCCCAGATGATTCTGCGGTTCATATTTCCATCTCCAACAAACAACGGATGACGACGAAGACTACGAGATGCACAGATGCAGCAGCAGCAGCAGCAGCAGCAGCAGCAGCAGAGCACACGACGCGTGACCAGTGCTTAGGTCTATGGATGCTAAGAAACGAAGATCCTTCTGAAAAGAACGTCATCTAATAGGGCGACACGCATAAGCAACGTATAGACATTCATCTATGCGTACATACATAGATACATAGATGCATACCAAAATACATACATACATACATAAATACATATATACATACATAAATACATACATACATACATGCACATATACATACATACACATATATATGTACATAAATGCACACATGCTTACATACATGCATACATACATAGATACTTAGATGCATACCAACATACATACATAAATAAATACATACATGCTTACATACATACACAGATATATATATATACATGCATGCATGCATACCAACATACATACATACATTCATACATCCATACATACATAAATGCATACATGCATGCATACATAGATACATAGATGCGTACCAACATACATACATGCATGCATACATACATACATACATAAATACATACATGCTTACATACATGCATGCATGCATGCATACATACATACATACAGGCATATATACATACATATATGCAGGCATACATGCATACATACACATATAAAATAAATGCATACGTGCAGACGTATGCATGCATGCATTGCACATAAATTGTTGACATAATGATCGCGATATAGAGTCTAGATATTATGTATTGTATTTCTATTATAGATATCAAGTATACTGTACGTGCGAAGATGAATACGATGTCATAGTCGGGCTCTACACCGGTGTGCAGGAGAGCGCTCATTCGAGGTAATAAACCGAAACATAGATACGCTACATGTACATATATCGATATATATATGCGTCAAAAATACATACATATGTACAGATGTGCATTAATATACATATATACATAGATATATACATACAGATATATGGATATACATATCTATATATATACATATGATATACTGTTTAGACCTAAGTTATCCAGTTGCATGCATGCCAATAGGTCGTTTCGTTCCTTGCCTGTATCAACAGACTCCAAACAGATATCGCACGCAGCTGAAGGTTGCAGTATGTGCGCCGGCTGACTGGTAGTATCCTCTCCCTCCTCATCTTCCTCCTCCTCCGCCTCGTCATCATCTTCCGCATCCTTGTGCTCTTCGGCTGCTGAGCTGGACTTGGTCGTTGTCGTTGTCGAGTGCCGCATTCGTTCACGGATCGTCAAACACAGCGCATGACAACGGGGCTTCTGCTGCCGCAGCAGCCGACGGAATTAAGAGCATCCGAGGGAGAGAATTCACAGCCAAGGGTCTTCGACTGAGGCACACGACAGTTTGTGTGTGTGCGCGTGTGTGCGTTCGTAGGCGCATGTTGTTTCCGTAGACGGAGAACCGGCGACAGGATACTTCCTGTCTGAACAGCGGCGCTCTTTCATCTGAACACGTTTCCGACTCGACTGGAAGACTTCCAAGCAACCGGAAGGATCTCATCAGGTAGGATATGGATATACACGCTGCTGTCAGGGATGTCGGGAGCACCTCTTAGGGGCTTTGCTGAAGTGGCGGTATATAAATGTTCTATAATTTAATCTATTCTAATCTGCTGTAATCTGATCTGATCTGATCTAATCTGCTGTAACCTTATCTGATCTGATCTAATCTGATCCGATTTAATTTAATCTAATCTAATATATTCTAATATGTTCTAATCTAATCTAATCACTTCCATACAACCGCTGTCATAACCAAAAGGCATAAATCGTTGGTTGCTTCAAGTGAAATTATAATAATAAGACAATTTATATAGCGCTGTAGCACAGCCGAGGCCGAAGAAAAGGGCGCTGTACAAGGGTTCAAGAATCAACTGCAGTCATAAGATATCCTAAAAAGATGTGCCTTGACTCGTGACTTGAATGTGTCCAGCGATGGGGCATTCGTCACATTCTCAGGAAGACTGTTCCACGCAGTGGGTCCGGCGACAGTGAAGGAACGTTCGCCGAACTTCGTGGAAGAACGCGGGACATGCAGTTGATTCCTCGATGAGGACCGTAGCTGATATGTGTTAGTCAAGGTCGTAATCCGCAAAAGAAGTTCTGCTGAGAAACGCAGTAGCAAGTGCTATAGCAATCACATAAAATTCATTAGGTTTCACCTACACAGTCTATAGAATTAATTATTGCACTGCTTATGCATTTTGCTCAGAATAGTATCTAATTAAGACCGAGGGTTCTGTAAAGTGTCTTATGGTCCGCCACTGGTTGATAATGATTACTGCTATTATGTCATAGAAATTGGAACACATTGCAATACCAGTCACGGTCATATCTACAGTATAGGTCATATCTACAGTATACATATTATGAACATATATACATTATACATATTATAAAGATAAATATATGCATATTATAAAAATACATATATACCTATTATAAAGCTATAGATGCATACATAAATGTGTAATATAAATATTGTTGTGTTATATGATGTCCTGGGTTTCTGTGGTGGTGTTTGAACCACAACCGAAAGATCATTTGATCTCAGCGTGCTTCTAACGAGTTTCTGTATAGAGGCGAATACATAAGGACACTATTTCATATCAGACAATTTCTGTAGATATTTTTCAGCCTAGATAAACTCCTGAAACAACAGTTACTTGTTAATTGCTAATCTCACATGAAACGCGTATGTTATTGGCAATGTCGCTATAACACCTCGTCAATCTACTAAAACATATAATTTCACCAAAATAGGAAATGATCCTACGGTTAATTACATTACAATACAATACAATACAATACAAAGTGACACAATACAATATGCAAAAAGTGCTATTTGTAAGCAAAAACTGCAGCTGATTGCTTTCATCGACCTTCATAAAGACTCATCGTCGAGTCCTTTCGACGCCTCATATTGAACTTCATATTGCAATCGAAATGTTTGCGGCGGAGTTGGACGTAATTACATCGCATCGTGACCCCAACAACCGCCGAGAAAAATTTAATATAAGTCCATCCTTTTCATTTAGGGCAACACTTCACCCGCCAAGGGGTCACATCCTTCATGGGGTTTATGCTGTCTACACGCTGCAGGCTACCTTAATAATTAGAGACCACACCACAGAAATACGTCACATGCATTTGCTTATGTATTCCTGTTTTATGTATGGAGGATACACACTTACGTTCTATATATATATATATATATATATATATATATATATATATATATATATATATATATATATATATATATATATATATATATATATATATATATATATATATATATATATATATATATATATATATATATATATATATTTATATATATATATATATATTAACTTATTTATAATTAAGAAATACGTAAATGCCTTACATGAACTAGGTCACTTTAGTTAAGTAGGTCTTTCTAAGTATAAACTGTTCATTTAATCAACTAAATGATTAATTGATCGATTGGTATGTAATTTGTTCATTCATTAATTCGTTTATTCATTCATTCATTCTATCAGCCGCCAGTCATTCAGTCGGTGGGTCAGTTAGTCGGTCGGTCAGTCAGGCAGCCAGCCAGCCAGTCAGTCAGTCAATACGTAAGTAAGTCTATCAGTCGGTTACTCGGTCAGATATGTCCGTCTGTCCGCCGTCAGTCAATCAGTCACTCAATCAGTCGGTCAGTCAGCCATTTGGTCAGTCGGTCAGTCAGTCAGTCATTCGAGCGAGCAATGAGTCATTCAATCGGTAAATCAGCAAATCGTTCAAATGATCGATCTATCGATTTATACAGCGCCCATCCCTGCAAGCACCCAAGGCACTTTACATATGATTTAGAGCGCGAGTCGGAACAGTGCAAATCGGACGGCTTTCGCTTAATGTCTTCAGCACTGGCCTTTGGCTCAGCAGACAATGTTTCCATCACCAGCCTCCTGCAGTAGCAGCAGCAGCAGCAGCATTCACAGCATCAGCAACAGCCGGGGTGGAGGGGTAGATGCCAGCCTCCGTCGGCGGTCAGCGCATCTCTGGGTCCTTTCGCCCGGAGTCGGGTAGCGAATATTGTGTTCAAATATCTCCTGGCGCATATAATATTGTAAACTTGCGCCAACTGCCGTCGGGAATGGAAAACAGTCGAAGCGAAGCTTAGCGGCCATAAAACAGACGTTCCGACGTCGCCACCATTCCCAGGGGAAGGTCTCGAGTCTTAAGTGATCGATATGCCTACCTACTTTCCCCAATTTTCGCAATCACCACTTGAACTTCATTCTCACTCTATGCTTCTATCACTACCCGCTCTCTCGCTTCCTCTGTCTCTCGCTTCCTCTCTCCATCACTTCCTCTCTATGTCTCTCTCTTTCTCTTTCTCTCTGTCTCTCTCTGTGTCTCTTTTCTCTCTCTGTCTCTCTCTCTTCCGTTCCCACCCCTTAACGCTTTTCACCACAGTTGAAAGCATTGACAGAAAGGATCTGTAAAAGGTTATTTACTGTATTAGGGTGAGCGAACTCAGAGGGCGAACATAGAACAGTTGATCTAGGCCTCATATAGGGAGGCCTCAGATTTTTGTTTGCAATAATTTTCTTTTCTTGTTATTTTTCATTTTCTTGTTATACGTCATCATCTTCCACTTTTCTTGTTCTTCTTGTTCTTCTTCCTTTTTTGTTCTTGTTCTTGTTCTTTTCTGGTTCTCGTTCTTCTTGTTCTTCTTATTCTTCACGTTCTTGTTCTTCTTCGTTTGACTGTATCTCCCTTTTGCTGCTTTACAGTCTTTTTTAAAATTATGATTCAGTAGTGATTCGTTAATGCGACCTAACTTGTCTCTATGGGCGAAAATTACGACGATTACAATAATGATTCATTCATTTCATTCAAAGCATTTATATAGCGCCCTGTTTTGACATCTACTCAAAAGCGCTGTCAATCCAGCCATGTCAAAAGAAGCAGTTTATGGCTGTGATAATGGAGATGACGACGACGATAATGATTTTGATGATGACGATTAAGAATAGGAAACAGTGATGATGTCGTAATGACAAAAATATTTTGATGATGATGATGGCTTGGATTTAGAACTGGCTTCTTCAACCGAATCTGATTTCTTTAACCTAAGCTTTGACTTCTAGCGACCATCGATTGATGCCCCGAGTATGTCGTCTATGATAGTGATGAAGTTACTGCTGCTGCTGCTGCTGATGATGCTCAAGACATTTCTACTGATGATACTGCTGGTGGTGATGAGGGGGTGGTAATGAAGATGATGAAGAAGAAGATGATGATAATGATGATGATAATAATGATACTGATGACGACGATGACGATGATGGTGATGATAATGATGATGACGCAACGATCACACCAGCGTTCGTTCGTGGCTCACCTGATCAACTGTTCGCAGCGGAAATGAAGAAGCGCTTAATATCTAATATCCGATGTAGTCGCAACGGAGCCCCATACCAATCACGTGACAACGGGGTGGAGCAGACAGACAAGAACGAGGAAAAAGACGAGGACTAAGAGAAGGACACGGAGAAGGATAATGAAAAGAAAGAGATAGAAAGTAGGAGGGATACTGGAATAGGGAATGAGAAAGCGAATTGCTGGAAAGGAGATAGGAATAAAATAAATGAGGAGAGAAAGACAATATACTTTGCACGAAAAGACCGAGATGCCTAGAAATCGGGAGAGACGTTAGAATGCAGACGAAAGCAAAGAAGAAAGACGAGAAATGGAGAGGAACACTATATATATGAGCGCGAAAAAGGAAGGGGCAGACGAAAGGAGGTAAATAAGTGCGAAAACTGGAACGACTAAGAACAATTGAGAACATCAGTATGCATTTAAAGTGCGCAATAATTTTAAACGAGTACACGTCTTCAGTGAGTATGTATTCTAAACGAGTATGCATTGTAACGAGTATGCATTTAGTGAGTACGCATTTTCAATGAGGACTACAGGGCCGAAATGTGAAGAATTAACTCAACGAGTTCTGCTGATAGGTTGAAGAACGAACGAAGAAGCGCGAAGACAAGAAGAGACCCTAAAGGTGGAGCTATAATGATCTTAAAGAAGATCTAGACGAAACGCAGGAAGAGTTCAGCCAAACAGAGATGCAGCGGAAACCGGAAAATTAGAAGAGAAAGGAGGAAGAGATGGATGAGGATGAGGAGGAAGAAGATGAGGAAAAAGAAGAGGAGCAGGAAAAGGAGGAGGACAAAGAGGAAGCGAGGAAAGTGAAGGAGGAAGAAGAGAATGAAAATCAGAAATAAAAGGAGGAGGAAGACGATGAGGAGGAAGGTCAGAAAGAGGAGGAGGAGGATGAGTAAGACGAGGAAGAGGAGGATTAGTGATGTTGAATTACTGGGACATTTGATGTAAACAACACCATACAGACGATGGTAGTTTATGTTCGTTTGCTTTAAGCGTTCACCGCTTGTCTCTGACTCCTTGTTTGTATAAACAGCACAGCATTAGACTATATAATTATATATATACATATAATTATATATATACATATAATTATATGTACAAATATATGTATATATGAATATATAGTGTCTGCATATGGATATATACATATATCGATTTATCCCTACATGAATGTGTGCAGATATCTACTAATATATATACGTATATAAATACATGTATATATATACGCATATATATTCTATGTATATATGTGCATATATGTATGTAATTTATATGTGTATGCATATAAGTGTATGGTCGCGTGATGCTGTTGCTTCAGCTAAGCAACAGCATAGTGAATAGCGTTTTGTAGACCGGGCATGTCTTTAAGTGAAGTCAAGTGTTGGCATAAGCCACGTGAATTATGACAGATTGAAACTCGTGACTATGAAACAGTCATAAATAATAACAAAGAACGAAGACTTTTGTGTGACTAAAATGAGCAACTATCTGCTTGGAGGCCACAATGATTACGTTTGACTTGCGCGGTCGGTTAATTACTGTTGAAGGCACCATTCAGGTAGCTCGCTGTTAATGAGACTCATCGATTGCCAGATAGCTCTTATGGCGGGAACGCCTCCGCGCAGATTTCTGTAAGAGGTCCTATATGTGTTTAAAATTAAAATGCAATACAAGAATATAATGCGCGAATGTATGTGTATGTCTACATGTATGTGTATGTATGTATGTATATATGTGTGTATGTATATATGTATGCATGAAAGTATGTTTGTATGCATGTATGTATGTATGTATGAATGCATGTATGCATGTATGCATGTATGTATGCATGTATATATGTATGTATGTATTCATGCATGTATGTAAGTATGTATGCATGTATGTATGTATGCATGTATGTTTGTATGAATGTATGTATGTATGTATGAATGTATGTATGTATGTATGCATGTATGTATGTATGTATGCATGTATGTATGCATGTATGTATGTAAGTATGTATGCATGTATGTATGTATGCATGTATGTTTGTATGAATGTATGTATGTATGTATGAATGTATGTATGTATGTATGCATGTATGTATGTATGTATGCATGTATGTATGCATGTATGTATGTATGTATGTACGTATGTATGCATGCATGTATGTAAGTATGTATGCATGTATGTATGTATGCATGTATGTTTGTATGAATGTATGTATGTATGTATGAATGTATGTATATATGTATGCATGTATGTATGTATGTATGCATGTATGTATGCATGTATGTATGTATGTATGTACGTATGTATGCATGCATGTATGTAATGAAAATCACAAATGCGTTAAAATGCCATTCATTAGGCGCCCCAATGCATTCTAGCGATGTATGTATGTCAGTTGGTTCAGGACGTTGCTTGAAAGAGCGTCATGATCATACAAAATGCCCCGTATAGACGAGTCTTATAACCGGGATGAGAATGGCAGAGTTTATAAGTCGAACGCGTCTTCACTGCTGTTTAAGCACAGTCTCACCTGTAAGACTTTTTGCAGATTCAAAGTAATGTAAGGTGGGATAAGTCCAGATACGGTAATAAATGATGGCTTTGATTTTCAAACCTCTTCGTGATTGCTCTGGAGTCTTAAGGCGAGAGTCCTAATTTTCACGGTTATTCTGCAGTGAGTGATCGTATCCTCATCAACTGATGTCTTGAAATTAAGTAGTAGTGCTATGTAAGTAAATATATTAGAAATAAGATAATGGCATTATAAAATCTATATGTAAGAATGAATTAGACTGTTGAGAAAAACGCTGTATGGGCTCTGAGGACCAAAACGGTTCATGGGGTTGATAAACGATTACTTCTGACCTTTGCTGTTGTATTGTTTTTCAAGATCATTTGAAACGATGCGGACTCCAGATGGATTCCAGCCTCCCGCTGCTGCTGCTGCTCCTTCTCCTTCTTCTGCGGTTGCATTCTCTTCCTTCCACCCTGGGTTCAGCCTAATCCAGAACCAGAGGTTCTTTAAGAACCTCTTTGCTGCCGTTGTACTGCTGATGTCATCAGGAAGAACAGGTAAGAAGAAAGAGAGGATACTGATGTCGTATCAATCGGCGCATCATAAAGTTTACAAAGAGGTGAGGGAGGGGTGGGTCATTATTTCTGAATTTATTAAGCGCCACCGATGGCACTGAGCAATTGTGAGTGAAGGACTTGCTCAAGGTCCCCATACAGTAATCTTCTCAGGGTCGGCTTGAACCCGTACGCTTCGCGTTACAAGCCGAGCGCTCTATCCAATCGGTTAGTGGGGCTAGGCCGTATTTCTTGATGACTCCTTTCACTTCTCAAGTATTTATGATCGATTTTACTTTACAAGTTTAGTAAACAGCCTCACCCTAACCTATTTGAGGGCCACAACTCAATAATTTGTCCCCTCTCCAAACTGCTATGCGGGTGCAGAACCGGATTGCACCTCTTTGGATGCCCCGTTGGCCGTATCTATGTTTTGAAATTCACAGGTGCTTGTATACTCAGTTAGTAGAATTTCTTGTTATATAGCGCATTTTGTAGCAAAAATCTTTCTGTTGATTGATGTCGGATACGCACCAAAAAAAACTTTGTATTTGAGTTCTATGTCGATTATGCAATTCTTGTCCTGCGCCGTGTGTGGCCGTGGTCAATCGCATTCATGTACAGAGATCATGTGGGTCTTCCTTTTGAAACTTGTTTCGTGGTTAATATATACATACATACATTCATGCATACATACATACATACATTCATACATACATACATGCATACATACATACCTTCATGCATAAATATATACATACATACGTGGTTAATTTCGTTGTACATAGTATCATGGTTTTGTTTATATTTTGTTTAGAGTAATGCGGATGTTTATCTTTAGAATGATGCATCGACACCTTGGCTGCTGCTGCTGATGATGATAGTGGTGGTGGTGGTGATGATGGTGGTGATGCTTGGGTTTGTTAACACTAACACTCGGCAGACTGTGAAGTTTGGGATCATGTTTTCTTCTCGTTTCATGCGATATTTTAGCGTATTTTAGGAAGATATTATTGAGATAAGCGTCGACTTAGGCGTCCTTTTTCTAAACTGGGTGATCGGATCGCTGGACAGATTTCGGCATCTATTCAAGAGGCAAAAACTATTCATTCTTTCTAAAAACAATTGAAATTCTATCTATTATGTAACTCTTAGTACTTGCGCTGACAACTGTGGTTGTAAATCACCTTAGAAGTAGCTTTCCTACTTACGATGTTATGGAAATTGTCGTTATTACATTACTGGTTGTTACAACTGAACACAATCCGTTGTGGAGACTGGAATCTGCACTCTTTGATAACCTGGTCCTACCTTTATTTATCTAACCTAATCTCACATTAACTTATCTTACCTTAGTTTTCCCTGCCTTACCTTACCCTCTCTTATCTTGGACTTCTGTAGCACCGCTACCATATACATAAAGCATCAGTCGATGGCCGCTTCAAGTGAACTCGCAGTCACAGTCATGTTCCGTTAAAGAAGCCAGGTCCTACTTTACCATATATTACATACTTTACCATATCGTACTTGACCTGACCTAACCTAAGCTAACCTTACCTTATATTACATTACTTTACCTTACCTTGCTTAAATACTCCTTAGTGTAGAATTTCTCATTATCATTGGCTAACCCTCCACTCTCCACTCGTTGTCTGTCTGCTTGAGTCGTTTTGAGTCCTCACCCTCGTCCAGCGCCACTCCTGTCCCTGCGCCCAGCACATCCGGTCCGTCGGGCATTCGGACATCGCTGCTGGAGACCGCGACGCCATGTAAGTGTCCGGCTGAACACCGCGCACCGGTCATTCGCACCTCACCATCAATCATCTCTGTCTCTATTGTGACCGAGGGACGCTGACAGCAGCCGCGGTACAACCGCTAAATGCGATCGTCTGCAAGGCAGAAGGAGGAGTAAAAGATACGAGAGCGAGTAAGTGAATGAGGGAGAGAGTGAGTGAGAGTGAGAGAATGAATGAGTGAGAGAGGGAGTGAGTGAGGGAGTGAGTGTGAGAGCGTGACTGAGTGAGAGAGTGAGTGAATGAGTGAATTAATGAGTGAGAGAGTGAGTGAGTGAATGAGGGAGAGAGTGAGTGAGAGTGAGAGAATGAATGAGTGAGAGAGGGAGTGAGGGAGTGAGTGTGAGAGCGTGACTGAGTGAGAGAGTGAGTGAATGAGTGAATTAATGAGTGAGAGAGTGAGTGAGTGAATGAGGGAGAGAGTGAGTGAGAGTGACTGAGTGAGAGAGTTGGAGTGAGAGTGACAGAGAGTGAATGAGAGTGAGCATGTGAGTGACAGTAAGTGAGTGATTGAATGGATGAGCGAGTGATTGAATGATTGAATGATTCAGTGAGTTAGTGAGTGAGTGAATGAATGAATGAATGAATGAGTGAGTAAATGATTAAGTGAATGAGTAAGCAAGTGAAAAAAGAGAGACAGATAGAGTACTAGAGAGACAGAGAGAAGAGAGTGAGACAGGTAATGAGAGAGAGAAATATTTAGAGAAAGAATGAATCAGACAAAGAAAAAGAGAAAATGAGACTTTTATTGACGCCTCTCGATCGCGCAATGAATTCCTCCAACTCCCCTAATAAAGATCGTATTTTATGCTAAAACATCGCCATAAATTTTAGTCCATTATTTTAATCATTTTTTCGCACTTCACGTACTTAAGTACGTACGTTAGTATGTAAGTAAATAAATATGTATGTACATACGTATGTATGCATGTATTTGTGTCTATGTATGAACATATTACATGGACTTGTACGACAGAGGGGCTATACAGTGGGGGTGTGGAAAAGTCTGGCATTCGGGTGCGTGGGGTTAGGGGTGGGATTGGGGTGGATCAGCATATGACTGATGAAAAGCTGGACTCATGATAATGGTATCGTCTATCTCGGACCGGAACCTGAGAAGCTTCGTTCTGATGAAGTGGTCACAAGGGATTTCTTGTGAATTACAGCTAACCAGGATGCGACAGTCACCAGCCCCTTCCTTCCGGTGTCTGTTCCTCAGCTTGTTCCTTGGTCCTTGATCCGTTCGTCGGTTATTCGTTAGTTCCTTGGTTTTCGTCTGTTAGTCCTTTGATGATTTAGTCCTTTGGTCATTTAGTCCTTTGGTCATTTAGTCCTTTGGTCATTTAGCCTTTTGATTCGTACGTCTGTTAGTCCAGTTTTATTCTCTTAGTCCACTGGTTGTTGGTAATTTCGTCTATTTCGGTTTTTAGCATGTTGGTCCGTGGATCTTTAGTTTGTCGATAGGTCAAAACTCAAAACAGCGGAACCGTTTTGGTTCCTGTGTAGGTTTCTCTTCAAAACCCAATGTTAGGCCTAGTATTATTTGATGGATTCAACTTTTGTTCAATGCATTCAGTTCAATGTTCTCGGTCACCAATACTTCTTTACATTACGTTTGCTTCTTTCTGTGCGCGTCTCCATGTGCGTGTGTTTGGCCATAATAAATACACAAAGTTACATAGATTACATTACTGTAGGCCAACCTCGACATTTATGTAGAGCCGTCGGAATTGTCGCAATGCAACTATTGGATTGCTTGGTCACGGATGGCGAGAAACTTCATCCCGTCTTCCATTCTTCTCTGGCGAATATATGTTGCTGCAGCTGTTGGCACTGCATTCGGACATCCATTGAATTTGTAACGGACGAGTCTTGGTGCGCAGGCGATTAATTTGGTCCTATGGTTCTACTTATTTCCCGGTTCCGGTTTTTGGGTCTTGTTGCTTTTCGAAATCAGGTTTTATGGCAGACCAGGCGACGCTTCAAAGAAAGCCGACGAAAAAGAAGAGAAAGACTACGACGACGAGGAGTGGCATTAGAACGTGGAGTGGCCGAACTCCAGACCTTACACATCAGGCCTCTCAACATACAACTACCACAGTATGCTTTTATTAGCTGTCCTCTGTGTGTGTATGAATGTATGTGTGTATGTATGTATGTATGTATGTATGTATATAGGTAGGTATGTATGTGTGCATGTGTGTATGTATGTATACATATGTGTATGCATGTGTGTATGTGTGCATGCATGTTTGTATTCATGGATATATGTATCGATGTATGTATGCATGTATGTATGTATGTATGTATGTGTGCTGGTGTGCATGTATAATGTATGTGTGAATGTGTTCATGTGTGTATGTATGTGTGTATGTATGTATGCGTGTATGCATGTTTGTATGTATGCATGGATATATGTATCGATGTATGTATGTGTGTACGTATGTATGTACGTGTGCATGTGTGCATGTATATATGTATGTATGAATGTGTTGATGTATGTATGTATATGTGTATGTATGTATGTATGCATCAATGTATGTATGTATGTATGTATATTTGTATGTATGTATGTATGTATATGTGTATGTATGTATGTATGTATGTACGTGTACATGTGTGCATGTATTTATGTATGTATGAATGTGTTCATGTATGTGTGTATATGTGTATGTATGTATGTATGCATGTATGCATGTATGCATGTATGTATATGTGTATGTATGTATGTATGTATGTAGCATGTATGTATGTATGCATGTATGTATGTATGTATGTATTTATGCATGCATGAATGTATGTATGCATGTATGTTTGCATGTATGTATGTATGTATGTATGTATGTATGTATGTATGTATGTATGCATGTATGTATGTATGTATGTATTTATTGTCAAGCCGTGTGTCCCACAAGGAATGTCTGTCTGGTTGTAAAATTGCTGTTGTTGTTCATTGGGCCTAACAACAGCAACAGTCTGCTTTCACTGGGTCCCATCTACAATTAGTTCGTAAGGAAGAAGTCATCCGTGCTTACGACGCCTCGTGTTCCTCTCCAAAGGACAGTAAATAGACGGAGAATTCTGATCGGCCAGACTTTGAAAGTCAAGAGCACATTTCCTTACATACAGCATTCGAATGAACCGAATTCCAAGAAAACCGCAGAAAAGGAATAAGCTACAGGCGCACACACATACAACACACACAAGCACACATACGAACACACACACAAGCACATACATACACACGAGCACATACAAACACACACAGGCATATACAAACAAATACAAGCACATACACACACAAGCACATACAAACTAATACAAGCACATACAAACACACATACAAACAAATACAAGCACATACAAACACACATACAAACAAATACAAGCACATACAAACACACACCAGCACACATACAACACACACACACAAGCACACACTCGTGCCGGTATATGAGAAAGCCTTTGAAAAGGAAGCAGCGGCTGAGATGAAAAGCAGACATCTGATCTTTCGTCGAATCTCCCTCGGCGTCAGATGCCTTCGGGTTTCAGAACATCATAAACTGTTATCCGCTGTTGATCTTATGCTACTCAATTTTTATGATTATAAGCTTAATAATTATTAAATGGTTATTACTTAAATATTTACTGATTATTATTGAGATTTATAAGAGTAGAAGAGCTTGTGATCATATTGCTATATGCACATGCAAACAGAGAAATTATATATATGCATTGTAGGCCTATTATGTGTAATGTACGTGTATCTTTAGAAATATGCAAGCATATATATATATATTTAAGTATATACATATATATATATGAATGTGAATATCGTGCTAGTGGATATGCGCCTTGTGCGCTGCGTGACATTGTCCTACAAAGCCAATGAAGCAGATAAGGAAACAGTTCATCTGAAAAAGAATGGATAAAGGTAGAAGACAGACAGACAGACAGACACACAGACAGACAGACAGACAGACAGACACACAGACACACAGACACACAGACGCACAGACACACAGACACACAGACAGACGATGCATATGCGGTTTTTCTGCTTGCGTCAGCAGCTGACTGCCTGTTTAAACCTCCGGCAAATCTAGATATGGCGATAGACATGCAGAAGGACGGATAGACGAACTGACGGATGAAAGGAAGGATGCTGTGTCGTCCAATCTGTCAGAGAGGCGCCTGACTCTGAAGCTTCACTTATCAGCCTCTTCTTATCCATCCTCCATCCGTCCGTCCCTTCCTTCCTTCCTTCCTGCCTCCCTCCCTCCATCCGTTACTCATCCCTAGTTTATCTTGCATTCTCTTTCTTTTCATTTTCTTCTCATTCCCTCCTTCATTCCAGTTTTGTTTCCTATGTAGCCGACAAGAATTCTGCTTCGTCCCTTTCACTTCATTCATCCATCTCTCTCTTTCTCGCTCTCTCTCTCTCTGTGACTGTGTGTGTGTGTGTGTGTGTGTGTGTGTGTGTGTTAAGAGTACGAAGACAGAAAGCAGAAAGCAAGACACACACAGAGCAAGCGACACTGCAGTCGTAGTTTTGACTGCAAGTGGAACGACATCGTCTATAGTCCGTGAGGAAATCCTAATCGTAATCGTATTTTTAAACTCGAGATTTCTTCAGCGCCCAACGAAAGCTAAGTCACGACAACCAGCTTATACACAGGCGCTTAGTCAAAACACAATCGATAGGCAGGAAGGGTTCGGTTCCAGGTAAATATCCAAGAGTCAGACAGGCAGGCAGTCAGACGGCTACGGTGGGTGGTGTTTGGAATTGGATCTGCAGGATAGACAAGGGGAGGAAAAAGAATCGGGATAGGATTTGTGGAAGAGTGTCTTCAGTTTTGAGTGACAGACCTGTGCAGAGGTTGCAAGGGGTGAAGTGTTGGTGAGTTCGTAAGATTATTCCAGAGGCGAGTAGCAGCTATGGCTATGAAGCGATTTCCAAATTTTAAAGATGAGGCGACGGAATGATGGAGAAGTGCTAAGGAAAAGTTTCGACTGGTGGGTGCCGTGTGCATTCGACCCCGCCCTAACCCTTGCGTTGACTAGCTGTAATGGCGCCATCTGGGTAACAGCAAAGAGATGCTTTTGGTAAATGCCGCTGCTGCTGCTGCTGCTGCTGCTGCTGAGACTGGCCTGGCTCCGATGCTGCTTTTTACGAAGCTAACATTTGCGGCGCTAAAACTTTTTATGGCCAACCGTGTTTGTATGTAGTACAGATTGAAAATGAACAGAAAGTAAAATAAAGATGCTGGTGGTCCTGCTGCAGGTACGAAATTCATTCGCATGGCTCATATATACATATAATATACAGATATTAAATATTTTTGAATAGAGTGAAGTAAATTGTAGGTCCACATACTACAAAGTGCATTTTAAAAAGCGTGTAAAAATAGAAATAAGAAAGCATGTCAAAAAGTAATTTTGGCAAAACGGAACCTTGGAATCTGATCCAAAGATGGACGAGGACTTAGAAGAGATAAACAGAACTTTTCCATCATACAAGGAGATCTCAACCTCAAGCTATGTCTTCGTGGTAAAGTCCTCTTTCACAACTCCTGGATTCGCAATGTTGGCCTCTCTCTCTCTCCCTCTCTTTCCCCCTCTCTCTCCTTCTTTCTCTTTCTTTCTCTTCTCTCTCTTAAACATAAGCGAATCTTTGTTTAATGGTGAGTGTGTGAGTGAATAAGTGAGTGAGTTAGCAAGTGAGCGATTGAGAGAGCGAGCGAGCAAGGGAATGATTGATTGATTGAGTGAGTGAGTGAGCGAGCGAGCGAGCGAGCGAGCGAATGAGTGAGAGGGGAAGCGATAGATCAGACGTCAATGTCACGTTCGACAAAGAACCAGTCATAGAAATAAGGGAAATAATTGATTCTTCAGGACGTCCTTCCGTCCGTCCTTCCGTCCGTCCTTCCGTCCGTCCTTCCGTCCGTCCTTCCGTCCGTCCTTCCTCCGTCCTTCCATCGTTTAATGTGATGCGCTGTATAAACGAATGACGATGCATGCAGCTGCTCAAACAACGTAGATCCTCCACTCATAATAGAAATGAATGCTTTATTAGATGCAGAGAAAGAGACAGAAAGACAGAGAGACAGAGAGACAGAGAGACAAAGAGACAAAGAGAAGACAGTAATAGATAACAGAGAAAGAACAAGTGCGCAATATATATATATATATATATATATCGAGAGAGAGCGAAAGAGATAGAGTGAGAGAGAAAAAGAAAGAGAGAGTGAAATAAAGAGCAAGAGAGAGAGAGAGAGAGAAAGAGAGGGAAAGAGAGATAGAGTGAGACAGAAAGAGAAAGAGTGAAATAAAGAGCAAGACAGAGAGAGAGAAAGAGAGAGAGAGATAGGGAGGGAGGGAGGGAGGGAGGGAGAGGGAGAGAGGGAGATAGAGACAGAGAGAGGGAGGAATGAAAGGGTAGAGAGCGTGGGAGCGAGAGGTGAAAAGGAAAAAGACAGAACAAATCAGAACAAATCAAAGTGAGACATGGAGACGGAGAGAGGAAAGGAAGAAAAATGAAAGAATGAATGAAAAAAGAAAGGACATAACTACAAAGAGACAGAGATATTCACGGCAGAGATGACAGCGAAAGGAATACGAAATCATAGAACTATCTAAGCTTCGAAACTGCATCTATACAATGGAGTAAAATCAAAATACATTCGTTTCACAAATCGCCGATTTTTATTGTTATTATAAAAAGTCGATGCATAGATTGTCCTCTGTTGCCAATGTCACATGAAGAACTAATTCACATTCATTTCAACTTCATCTCTTTCCTTCTGTCTCTCTGTCTGTCCACCTGTCCGTTTGTCGGTCCGTCTCTCTATCTACCTGTTAGCCGTCTGTCCGTCCGTCTATCCGTCCGTCTGTCTGTCCATCTGTCTGTGTATCTGTCTTTCTATCTATCTGTCTGTCTATCTGTCTGTCTGTCTGTATGTCTGTTCGTCAGTCCGTCCGTCCGTCCGTCTGTGTGTATGCATGTGAATGTATGTATGTATGTATGTATGTCTATCTGTCAGTCTGTCTGTCTGTCTGTGTATCTGTCTTTCTATCTATCTGTTTGTCTATCTGTCTGTCTGTGTGTCTGTATGTCTGTTCGTCAGTCCGTCCGTCCGTCCGTCCGTCCGTCCGTCTGTGTGTATGCATGTGAATGTATGTATGTATGTATGTATCGATGTGTGTATGCATGTATGCATGTGTGTATGTATGTATGTATGTCTGTCTATCTGTCTGTCTGTCTGTCACGTGGGCCTTGCTTCGCTTAAGATGGATTCATTCGTCGCCTGAGATTCTTTGCAAACTGTCCCATGTGGGTTTCAGTCAAAAGCGATCTTTGTCCAGCATGACATTGATCACTCTCCGTTCTCTCCTCTGTCTCTCTGGCTGTCCGTTTGTCTATCGGTCTTCGTCTGCGTGTCTCTGTGTGTCTTTGTTTCCCTCCTTCTGGCCTTAGTTATCCAACACACAACATTCCCAATGCTTTTCAATGCGTCGATAAAGTCTGCAGGCGAAACTGAAAGGCCGAGTGAGAAAGAGACGTACACAGACGGACAAAGACAGGGACAAAGGCACATAAGAAAGACAGGCAGACTCGGTGGAGAAGGACGAACGCATAGAAGCAGACAAGCAAAGCTATAGAGTGTGAAGCGGCAAGACAGCCATACACATAGAAATACGCATAGAAACAGACCAACGGTGAAGCAGGAAGAAAGACATACTCAGACAGACCGTCATACACACATACACACACATACAGATACACCATGAAGACAGAAGAAGACACAGGAGCTGACAAACAAAGACACAGAGGGTCATGAAGTAACCTATCTGAGATGGATTGACATGCGATGGCAGAAAGGGAAATGAAACGCGAATAAAAATCGACAGAGGGTCAAGCAGCCGAGTAGCGGGATTGACGGACAAGTTCAGCGTCAATCGAGTTTGAACGATTTATTAAAAGCAACGACATCTCTGAATTCCGCGATGTTTTGTGCCGGCAAAATTAGGAAATGCAATCATGCCGATCGACCGAATAACAACTCCGTCCTTCCATCCATCCATCCGTCCATCCGTCTGTCTGTCTGCCTCTCAGTTGCTGCTGTAGCTCCATCTAAATCGAGATTCGGCTGATTGACGTCTTACAAGACATCATTCGGTTGCGTTCAAACGCCGTCTGAAAGGAGCCGAGATTAAAAGCCCAGATACAATTAGCCGGACATTTCGTTCGATCCAGTCGACTCAACTGTGCGGTTTTTTATGTCATTTTACGTGGCAAGGGTCAGTGACCCCGGGGTCAAATTGCACCCGGGCTTAGCAGAGGAATATTTATGCTAATAGCACTGTATGACGCTATAAGACTGTAATAACACTATTGTGTAACCCTAACAATATAGGCCGAATACTAATATCGATAAT
The DNA here is from genome assembly GCA_964023275.1 of Norana najaformis. Lineage (NCBI taxonomy): Eukaryota > Metazoa > Annelida > Clitellata > Crassiclitellata > Hormogastridae > Norana > Norana najaformis. Next base: position 25,093,459 of record OZ029922.1, read on the forward strand.
ACCACCATAATACATGGTCATTTCGACAGTCTGCCTTTGAATGACAACATTATCAGTATAAATTGTTATTAATAATTATTTAATATGTTTATGAAACAAATGAGTTTTAAAACAAATTTGCTGGAACTATCAGTCGCTATATTAAGTGTATTACTGCATGCACATACATATATCCAGAGTATAACTTTTGTTTAAAAAGTAGGGAACCCATTTTTTCTTCCCTATTCCACTTTCAAGTATTGTTTATTAATGGGTATGGTTTATTAATGGGTACTGTTTATTAATGGGTATTGTTTATTAATGGGTACTGTTTATTAATGGGTATTGTTTATTAATGGGTATTGTTTATTAATGGGTACTGTTTATTAATGGGTACTGTTTATTAATGGGTACTGTTTATTAATGGGTATTGTTTATTAATGGGTATGGTTTATTAATGGGTACTGTTTATTAATGGGTACTGTTTATTAATGGGTATTGTTTATTAATGGGTATTGTTTATTAATGGGTACTGTTTATTAATGGGTACTGTTTATTAATGGGTACTGTTTATTAATGGGTATTGTTTATTAATGGGTACTGTTTATTAATGGGTACTGTTTATTAATGGGTACTGTTTATTAATGGGTATTGTTTATTAATGGGTATTGTTTATTCGCGGTATGAACACTTTGGGGCACCGTATTTCCAGTCCACAAAGTGGGGTACGGGTATCTCCGTATTCCAGAAAATTACACCTTTGCATATATTGCATTCATTAATACATACATGTATACATTCATGCATGCACATATACACATATACACAAATAAATACATACATACTGTAGCAGACATAAATATAGTCACTGTAGCATATATAAATATATAGTCACCATAGCAAATATGAATATATAGTCACTGTGTCTGCAGACTCGTGACGTTATGCATGCAAAGCGCCACCTAGTGACGGAAATGGCGCCGCATAAATAACAGCAAGACAAACTCTTGATGCCCTCGACAGATCTGCTGTCCGGATATCATTTCTCCGTCGTCCGCTGGAAAGCATTTACACGGTTCACGATGCCAATACCACCTGTCAGCTTCTGACAAACAGGTGTTTGTTTCCGCATCTCGCTGTCCATCTTCGCCGGCGTCGGTCGCCTTATCGTCCGTCTGTCAACACGCGTCAGAGTCTAGCTAATCGGGTCAGAAAGCCCGCAAAGTGTCTCGTTGCAAAACACAGCCATCGTCGCTCGTAGTCTGCAGGCTTATATGGCATTGCAACAGAAGTTGCAACAGCATGTGAATAGCATGCAGTCATGATGTCTGTTTCGTTAATCTAATCTCACGTAATCTTATCTGATCCGATTTCATATGATCCTGCCTGATTTGTTCTGGCCCAATCTAATCTACTGTCGTGCCCTTATCATACGAGACACTGTAACCTATTGGTTAGAGCGCTTTGCCTGTAATGCGAAGAGTACGGGTTCGAACCTCCTTTTCTGAGACGGTTACCGTGACGGTCACAATTGCTCAGCGCCATCAATTGTTGATTACTTATTAGATAGTGGCGCTCAATAAATGCAGAAAAAATAATAATATACCTTATCAAAGCCATCAATTGAACGATAGTAGCTTCAAGTAAACCCGTAATCATAACTCTTAGAAAACGCTGGAGAAGTCTGGTCGAAATACACAGTAGACAATTTGTGTCTGTGTGATTACAATACAACGATGGCTGTTAACCACTGTGGCCTACCGTCAGACATCTTGCTGATTATGAAAAAGGTCCGTACGCACGCTGTCTGGATGGATGCACGTAACTGGGCTGCAGTGATGGCTACGTTTCTATCCAGGGATGCTTGCACTCACGGGTATTTTGTGGTCACACTGTAAGGTCTATTCTAAGCAGACATTACTCGTTTGCCTAGTGGCGGCTCCAGGGTTGCTTGCATGGGGGGCAAGAGCATTTCCAGAGGTGCGCCACATTCTGGCAGTCCACCATGCACGGGTCTGGTCTGAAGCCAAACGGGGCGCGGGGGGGGAGGCGAACCGATTGACAGACTGCAGAGCGAAGTCAATAGTTTCGCATCTTTGGCATCACCGTCGCTTCCAGCACCAGCAGTAGCAGCAGCCAGGGGCCCTCTGGGTGCCATCTCCATCCACAGACGTATGATGAACGGCTGTTGTAGCGCAAGAGTTCGCTCCCTCTCCCTCCCCTCTCCCTTCCCCTCCCATGCAGATGACTAATTCTCGGCAGATCCGCTGTTGTTTTCCAAGTGTCAGTCTTTCTCCGGCCAAACAGCGATCGAAGGAATTTCCAAGGAGTTGTCTGTCTTCCGCAGCTGCGCGAAATCCTAGGAAGTGGCATTCATTCCACGCATGAGAGTGGAGCCTGTCTGCAACAGTCAGTCTCCCACATCTAGTTCCTGACAAGTGACTACTCCCCTCCCTCCACCTCTTCCCCTCTCTCTTCTTCCATCCCTCCATCCCTTCCCTCGCTCTCTCCTTCCCTTCCTCCATCCCTTCCCCCTCTCTCCCCTTCCCTCTCTCCCTCTCTCCCTCCCTCCCTCCCTCCCTCCCCCCTCCCCCTCTCTCCTATCCTCTCTCTCCATCCCTCCCCCTCTCCCTCCCTCTCTCCTTCTTTCCCTCCCTCCCTCTCTCCCTCTCTCCCTCTCTCCCTCTCTCCCTCTCTCCCTCTCTCCCTCCCTCCCTCTCTCCCTCTCTCCCTCTCTCCCTCCCTCCCTCTCTCCCTCTCTCCCTCCCTCCCTCTCTCCCTCTCTCCCTCTCTCCCTCTCTCCCTCTCTCTCTCCCTCTCTCCTTCCCTCTCTCCTTCCTTTTCTCCCTTTATCCCTCTCTCCATTCCTTCAACTCTCTCCTTCCCTCTCTCCCTCTCTCCCTCCCTTCTCCCTCCCCCCTCTCCTTCCCTCTCTCCCTCTCTCCCTCCCTCTCTTCCTCTCTCCTTCTCTGCCTTCCTCCTCCCTCCCTGCCTCCTTTTACCTGACATTTATGGACCTTGACTGTTGGTGTACTTTATCAGTTTGGATTTGTCTTTTATTTTCCTTTTCTTGATTTGTTTGTAATCTAATCTTATCTAATGACTTCTGTAGCGCAGTTTTTATAATGCATAAGGCATCAGTCGATGGTCGCCTGAAGTGAAACTGAAATTAAAACCCATAACCCGTTGAATAAACCCGGTCGAAATCCAGTAGGCAAACAACCCACGAACTGATGCGGGTTCAGGACTTAAAGTTGAGAGGAGTGAAGTCACAGGAGGGTCTTGGGTCCAGTTGGTAAAACGAATAAGAAAAACGGTGGTCTATCGGTAACAACGTGTTTGGTCAATGATCATGCGGTTGTGGGTTCGACTCCGTGCAACGACCCTGGACAAGTTGTTTGCGCACACCGCGCCTCTGTCACCAAGCAGTATGATTTGGTGCCGGCGTGAGCTGGGAAGTAAACAGCAAGTCCTGCGATGCTCTGGCCCAGTGTCCAGGACCTTGGGATTTGTCCACTGCAGGCTGAAGGACCTAAAGAAATGGAAATGAGCGCCTCCCCTACGTCTCACTTGTGGGATATGGGATACTTTACTTTACTTTACTTACGTCCCAGCCACCCCTCTGAATATACCACTGGCGGTTCATCATCTGGTTCATCATTGCATTATCTTTATTTTGAGATATTGTCATGATACATTTCATGACTTTCTGTCACATCAGATTACGTTACAAGCTGAGAGATCGCGCGACATGCACTTGCGGACTGCGGTTTCGACTGGTGGGTGCCGTGTGCATTCTAACCAGAAACACCAAGTAGCATCGTATACTTCCGAATCCATTTGAATCAAGTCCAGGGGGTATAATGTCTTGTGCATTATTGCTGTTCAAATCAAGTAGCATCGCACTTTCTGCACAACTTCATGTAGTTGCTTCTTTTGGACTGACCTTCTGGATCTTGACCTGACTGCGGCTTGGCTTTGGTGCGTCATCGCTTGATGCCTTGTGCATTAGGCACCGGCACAATAGAAGTCACATTATTATTATTATTATTATAATATTATTATTATTGTTGTTGTTGTTGTTTTTGCTGTTGTTTCTTCTGTTTAACAGTCGTCTAGAGTTTTAATGCCTTGTGCGTTATTACTATTCATATGAAGTAGCATAGCACTTTCTGCACGACTTCGTGTCTAGCTTCTTTAGTTTAACTGTCGACCAGGGTTTCATCCTGTGTTCATTTGACCAGTATGCATCTGCTGAAGCCGTGCAGTTAATGTTTATTGCATTCCATGGAGTCTTTTCTGCCGATAACGAGTGAACAGTATCGCAGCTAGATTGATGTCCAACGTCACCGATACTAAGGAACTGATGCGAAAATACGAGGCAGATATAAGCTACGTATAATTCCATGCGCACTGTTAGCCTTGCTTCGGCTTTACATCTTCCAATTATCCCTCAGCTTCTTCGTTCACTCCCCTCTGTTTCCGCATCCAGGGCAGCCTCCTTTGACCATTGTAGTCCGGCGCGGCAATCAATTAACTTAGCATGCTTGTCAGTAACTGAGCGCTTAAGCGAGAACTAATTAGATTAAAGAAGCCGCCTGCCGTCATCAAACGTAATTACCACGTGCCGACGAAGCACCGAATTTACATATTTCTTATTTCATCTTCAATAAGAACCATCATATTTCCCGACCCCGACCCGTTCTATCCTCCGTTGTGCCTTCCTTCCCCGCTTCGGTTCCAACCGTCGGCTATTGCAATAGAACATCGTCTTGATCGATAGTCGAGATATTGGCCGACACGTACGATAAATGCTCGATTAAGCCCCGCTCTGATCAGCGCTAAGCTTCGCCCAGAGAACGCGGAATTATAGGACCGCTCCCACAGAAGGAACGAAAGAAAGACAGAAAGAAAGAAAGGGAGGAAGAAAGAAAGAACGAGAAAAAACCACATAACAGATCGACACAGTCCGCGGAGGGGGCCAACACATAGATTGTCTGCGGGTCAGTGGTGGCGGGAAAAGAGCGCGCGCGCGCGAGAAAGATAGCAGACGGCAACAGCAGACGGTCGATCGTTCGGTCGTTCTTATGTATATTCGACTAATGAAGCTCGTTCAATGGCGCTGAATCAATTATCTCTTTTCCTGCGCCGCCCTCGCTCCTGCTCCGTCTAAGAAATAGCCGTCTGTCTCCCAGTTTTCTTCTCCTTCCCTTGCCTTCCCTTCTCGTGATACCCACCGGAGATTAAATACACATCGTCTGGCGACGACAAAGGCAGACAACAAAGAGGACGATGATAACGACGACGACGATTCCGAAAATATACTTAACATCCGCAGTCGACCTACAGAAGTAAGGCTGGTGGAATCGACGCATTAATAGACGACCCACACCACGGCGCATATCGCCTCTCCTATATGTATATATATATATGATATTTACTGTACATATATATGTATATAATGCACATATGTACATATGTCTGATATGTGCTAATATCGACGCATTAATAGACGACCCAAAGAACTATCCACACCACTGAGCATATCGCCTCTCCCATATGTATATATATGTGTGTGTGTGTGATATTTACACTACATGTACATATATATATATATGTATATAATGCACATGTGTACCTATGTGTGTGATATGTGTAGCACGTATACACTTATACATACGCCATAGACCAGTTATATTGCGCGTCCAAATAACGCGAATTCGGTTATGACGAGGTCGCGGTCATGGCTCCCGAATTTTTTCTGCAAGAAACTTTAATTTCTAGCACATTCGTGCTAGCGTTCGGTTGTTCTCGCTGTAATAACTTTGAGAATGACTTTGTTGACGTTTCAGATGATGTTACCAAGTATTTTCATGTCTTCTCGGCTTTTTCTGAACGATAATACATGTGATAAATACATTTTCGCATTTGATAACGAAGGCTATAACCCAATGGTATCTCGCAGACAAGATTGTACGGACGTTATAAGTCACTGAGACGATATTCGGATCTCTGATGATACTCGAATACTCGAATGATAATCGAGTACTCGAATGATACTCTAATCAGGGCCCTTAACAGATCCAGAGAGGCCCGGGTCGCGTTTTTCCGATTCCCACTCTAGTACGAGGATGTCCAGTATAAGGATGTCAATGGTTAGGGTTAGTGTTAGGGTTAGGGTTGAGGTTAGGGTTAGGGTTAAGGTTAAGGTTAGGGTTAGTGTTAGGGTTAGGGTTAAGGTTAGGGTTAGGGTTAGGGTTAAGCTTAGGGTTAGTGCTAAGGTTAGGGTTAGTCTTAGGGTTAGTGTTAAGGTTAAGGTTAGTCTTAGGGTTATGATAGATACAGTAGGAATGGGAAATACGCCGCTAAACCCTCACGTTTACCAATGACATCCTCCTACAAGCGTGGGAAAAGGAAAGACGCGCCCGGGTCACTGCAAATGCGCGGCCCCAATGTCGACGCATGCGCGTCAAAAGTCTACTAAGTCGCAGTTGTGAATAATAATACAAACAAAGAAGAAATAAATATTAATAAATAATAAAATAAATCACAAGAATTCGAAGATTTCTTGCTAGTTACCAAATCATAAACAGAAAATTTTTGATTCAGACAAAAACATTTCTTTCTTATTTTAAAGTAGATGAAGAACATTAAGCAAAGACGAGTCCCCCTGCCACGTGAGGCCCGGACCAAACAGCCCTGCTGGCGCCCCCTCTCATACACGTAGGACCTGCAGTATGTATTGATAATATTCTTCTGAATAAATCAAATGCTATTTTATGCCATCGGAGGCAATCGTTTTCAAAGCCGCCGGCGAACACTTCATCTCAGAAGATGCCACGCATTCTTAGTAATCAATGAAAGCAACATTTGGCCAAATAATTCGGGCGTTGTACAACGTTTTCACTGCTCAGCAAGACAACCACGGGTGATTTCACGACCCCAAACTTTCAGATATACACTAAAACACAACTATAACTCATTTTGTATGTGAAATAATTTTCACGTGGTCCTCGATACAATGCAATAGTGAATACGGACCCAAGTTCCGCGTAATAACGGGTTGGTGGCTTGTGTTTTTGTATTATACATATGTGTTATCTGGATTTATATGTAAACACATAGGAGCTATATATCATACATACATATATGCGTTATATAAATACAGATGCATATATATATGTATACTACATATATATCACATATGTGTGTGCTATAGATATTATAGATATGTGGATGGATATAAAAGGTTTTGTGCTAAGCTGTAGAAGATCCGGTTGCGAAGTCGGACTGCGTTGATGTATGGCGTCGTTTATTGTCGATTCGAGCGATCAAGAGAGAGCAGCGAGGTGTTGTAAAGTTCTTTCCAGCCGATTAGCGGTGAAGAAGGAAGGAAAAACGGAGGGAAGGAAGGAAGAAAGGAAGGCAGGGGAGAAGGGAGGTGGAAATGGAATGTCGTTTCCGCCGTCTGCCTGTGTGGGACGAAAAGGAGAAGTTGTAAATCATAGTTCTGAGACGGGAAGTGCGCAATTTCGAGGAATATTTCATACTGGCCACGAGCGGTGATCGGCAGTCGATTCCACCCTCGGTCGGGGGTGAATTGGCGGCTGCATGAGAGGCGGCATGACGAAGAAAAACGCCAAGCATCCTAGATTTTGGAAAGGAAGCTAGCGTTTTATGTTTAATCGAATCTTGTCTTATCTGTTATCTAATAAAGCCCAGTCCAGTTTTAATCCCGTGTCCTGCAGTTCAGTTAATCAAAAAGAGGAAGCTTTCACACTTCTGGCACGTGCTACGAAAGAGTGCATGGAGACTGCTTATAATACAGAAAGCGATCGTGCACCCAAGGCACATTCCTGGATCCCGAGCTCGGGGAAGATCTTATATAGACGACATGGATTGATAACATCAAGTCGTGGACCGAATTATCGTTCGACCAGTTATTACTGCATGGGACAAGGGACAGAAGCAGATGGCACAAAATTGTCCGTGGTGCAGCCAGTCCTTGGCTCGCGGACGGTTGAAAACAGGACAAGACAAAACCAGTTCAGTCCAGTTTACGGAGTCAGATCCAGTTCCCTTCCGTCCAGTCCATGAAGTCCAATTCAGTCTATTTCCGTCTATAGTTCTATCCAGTCTATGACAGTCCAGTCCACTCATGCTCAGTCCAATCCAGTCCAGTCCAATCCAATCTAATCCACTTCCACAGTCATGCCACATCCATTCCAATATAGTCTCGTACAGTACAATTCAGTCGAGTGCATTTCATTCACTTGATTCAGTCGAGTGCAGTTCAGCCAAGTCCAGTGAAATCCGGTCCAGTGCATTTCAGTTCAATGTTTGCGTCATATTCGTAAATAAGTGAACACGAAAATGCGCGACAACTCGAATCCAGATAAACAAATTACATGATATTAAAGGGAAGATTATATCGTGACTAATATATTTTCTAAACATATATATATGCTTAGAATATGTATATATACGTATATATATATATATTGGATAGGCCTACTCGTATTCAGTGTCAGGTGAGACAAGAGTAATACTATGCCTTATATATATATAATATGAGGTGCAGTATTACTCTTGTCTCATATATATATATATATAATTACTCTTGTGTCATGTATACAGTATATATAATATGAAGCGCATGCAGTATTATTCTTGTCTCACCTAACACTTTGAATATAAAATATATATATATATATATTTATGTGAGACGCAGCATTACTCTTACATGTAATAGATGTAATCTATATAACACAACACAGTATGTGCATAACAATATGCATGTGCGTTGCATGCTGTCTGCTATTATTGCCTCTATATAAATGCAGACTTTCATGCATAATTTATAAGTTCGTGTCGACGGGCGACCTTTGTTTCTTGTGCTATCGGTCTGTCCTGCCAACTACATCCACGTATATTGAGCCATATATATGTTTTGATATATATATACCTACAAACATATAGATAAATGTGTATATATACACATCATATTAGTACATATGCGATGCATAGGTGGCAGCAGAGTCATGCACTTGGCGATCGGCGCCTGATTGTTTCAAACTGATAAACGTTCCGGGAGTAAATAACTCGCTCGTTTGTGGTCGTCTGCTATCGTGATGACGTAAGAGCAGACGAAGATTTACCAGAGAACAGGAACAAGAGCGCATAAATACACCGTTTCCACACACACATAAGCCTATATATCTATATCTTTACGCAGACATTTATAGATATATATACACACATACTGTATGCCTATATATCTATATCTTTACATATCACGCAGTAGAAACTGTAAAGGCCGAAAATAGGTCTATGGACATATAACGGCATGCATGTGTGTGTAAAGTGTGTGTCGACACGATATATTTATACGTTCTTTCTCCAGATTATATATATATATTATATATGTGTATACACACACACATATATCATATATATAGATTATATATATACATATATATATATATATATATAATCTGGAGAAAGAAGGTATAAATATCTCGTGTCGACACACACTCTACACACACATGCCGTTATATGTCCATAGGCCTATTTTCGACCTTTACAGATTCTACCGCGTGATGTATGCTTGACTGAACAAACAGTCTGTGTTATTTATACACGCAATGCCTTACCGCCTTCTAGGCCTATATTAGGCTTATAATCACGAATAAATGTTCGTGTTTGTGTGCAAAAAATATGTATAATATAAGACGTCTGCATATATATACATATAAATACATATATACATATATAGACACATATAAGTACATATAAGAAAGTCAGCGTATACTGCTCGTGCGGAAACTATTGACATCAGTTATACATTGCTTCTTCATGCATGCATTGCTCTTCTACTGTGCAAAACACACTCTTAAGGCGCTGTATAAATTTCGCTGTTTGTTCGACGAGAACTGAGGCGGCAGTCTGAAAAACAATGCCTGCGGTGATGAGTCTAAGCCGCGCGGAGCCATGCATGGCTTATAATACATGCATGACTTATAGTGGATGGCTTATAATTCATGAATGGCTTATAATACATGCATGGCATATAATACATGCATGGCTTATAGTGGATGGCTTATAATACATGCATGGCTTCTAATACATGTATACAATACTTTACACGTTTTGATACATTACAGCATACAATACAATACAATGCAATGCAATACCATACAAGTCCAGATCCATGAAGCCCCGGAGACCGAAGGTCAAGCAGTCCGAAAATAAAAAGATTTTAACCAAGACCTGCTGAACAACAGCACAGAATACAGTAACAATAGTTAGCAATTTCTATAGCGCCGGTTTTAATGCACTAGGCATCAACCGATGGCGAACCAAAAGCCAAGCCGTATTCAGGGCAAAACTTGCAGTGGGGTTAGAAATACAAAAACGTATACCAGAACCTTGAACCAGCGCCTGAGAAAGCCCGGAACCATGCATTGCTAGGATAGGGGTACATGTTTTCCGATGTTCGGGGGTGGGGAAGGCAAAGGGAATGGATTGGACTGGACTGAATTAAGCATGAGACTCAAAGAATGAGATACATTCAATCTTTAGCGCATAACAATTTCGGTTAACACATTGAATTCTAAGAGTGGCCTCTAAAAATTTAGTGGACACCTGGGTGGCCAAGGATTCAGTGTGGTGTGAACATGACCCCATGACTTCCCCTAGCTGGTCAGGTGAACATGACCCCTGACCTCCCCTAGCTGGTCAGGTGAACATGACCCCTGACCTCCCCTAGCTGGTCAGGTGAACATGACCCCAAGACTTCCCCTAGCTGGTCAGGTGAACATGACCTCTGACCTCCCCTAGCTGGTCAGATGAACATGACCCCTGACCTCCCCTAGCTGGTCAGGTGAACATGACCCCAAGACTTCCCCTAGCTGGTCAGGTGAACATGACCTCTGACCTCCCCTAGCTGGTCATGTGAACATGACCCCTGACCTCCTCTAGCTGGTCAGGTGAACATGACCCCTGACCTCCCCTAGCTGGTCAGGTGAACATGACCCCTGACCTCCCCTAGCTGGTCAGGTGAACATGACCCCTGACCTCCCCTAGCTGGTTATGTGAACATGACCCCATGACTTCCCCTAGCTGGTCAAGTGAACATGACCCCCTGATCTCTCCTACCTGTAGAGCCGCCACTGTCGGGAATCCATGCATGCAGTACTACACTGGTTCGAGTTGAACAAGAGTCAAATCGACCGATGAACAAGTGCGATATTTATGAGTGTTAATGAGGCATCGCTTGCGCGTCATGTCATGTCACGTTATGTCATGTCACGGCATGTCATATTGCCAGACACCAGATTAAAAAGCTGTGCTGTTGTCGAATTGCGGCGGCCGTGTGTGCGCCTCAGCCGGAAGATTTTTTAACTGTGAACGAGCAACACTTCTGAGACGCTTTTGCATAGAGCCAGGTAAACAAGTGGGTTACCTGCTCTTCTAAACGCTTCTGAGAGTGGGTTACCTGCTCTTCTTTGCGCTTCTGAGAGTGGGTTACCTTTACGCTTCTGAGAGTGGGTTACCTGTTTACCTTTACGCTTCTGAGAGTGGGTTACCTTTACGCTTCTGAGAGTGGGTTGCCTGTTTACCTTTACGCTTCTGAGAGTGGGTTACCTTTACGCTTCTGAGAGTGGGTTGCCTGTTTACCTTTACACTTCTGAGAGTGGGTTACCTGTTTACCTTTACGCTTCTGAGAGTGGGTTACCTGTTTAACTTTACGCTTCTGAGAGTGGGTTACCTGCTTACCTTTACGCTTCTGAGAATGGGTTACCTGCTTATCTTTGCTTAACCGAGTTACATTAAATGTTAATAAATCCTTATCCTCTTGGGATTGCTTGTCCTGCCCTGCCCAGTTTTCTACAGCGCCTAACGAAAGCTAAGTAACCGGAAAAAGCTTATTCACAGGCGCTCAGTCAAAACAAAATCGACAGACAGGAAGGGTTCGGTCCAGGTGTCAGGCAGGCAGACAGTCATAAGGCTACGGGCTATGGCGTCTGGCATATGAGCGGGGAGAAAAGGGGAAGAGGAAGAATCAGGCTATGATTTGTGGAAGAGGATTGTTTCAGTTTTGAGTGAAAGATTTGCGCAGAACTTGCAAGGTGTGAAGTGTTGGTGAGTTCGTGTGATTGGTCAGATAATTGTCGTAATTCTGGCGGGAGTCTATTCCAAAGGGGTGGGGCAGCTATGGCTATGAAGCGATTTCCAAATTTTAAGGATGAGGTGACAGGAAGGCAGAGAAGTGTCAGGGCGGAAAAGGAGCGGATTGAGTAAAGTGGTCGAATTATCAATAACTGACGAAGAGAGGAGGATTGAGAGGATTGAATTGCGTTGTAGGTAAGAGATAGGATTGTGTACTCTATTTGTGCAAGTATTTGATAAGTATGTGAAGTTCTCAGTTACTTCCATTGCAACTCAGCATTTTTGCCACCATGCAGTCAGTAACCCAGGGCAATTCGAGGCAGCCGAATGACAATTGGTTGTATATCTGAAGAAGCGCAGACGCCTGTGGAAGTCCTTCTGGCTTTTGTCTCTGGAATTCCGCTCCAATGAAGTCGGTGGCACTCACAGTATTGCACTCGAAGATATTGACGTAGTTTATATAGACAACGGCAGATCAGTTATTTATCTTACAAGGTTTCCCTCTCAAAAGATTACCACACTAGTAGATGTGTATATATATATATGTGTGTGTGTATATGCATATATGTATATACATACATATATATATTTATGTATATATGTATATACATACATATATATAAATACACCGTGAGCTGAAAAAGTACTCCAAGACCTATTCCAATAACTAATGAGAAATAATAATTCAAGCATTATCCAAACTATAAAAGAAAATAATAACAGTTCAATGATTACAGGATTAATTTAACCACATTGTAAGCTATAATCTGTCTTTTAAATGCCCTCTTTTGCCCTCAACGCTCTACTGACTTTCGGCAGCATCGAATACCAGTTGATAACCGTTTTGCCAGGATATTTTGCCCAAACAGTGACGTCATTTCGTTTAATAAGACTGAAATTGTAGTTGCTATGTAATATAATATTTTATATTATAGTCACAACTAAAACACTTTTAGCTGATTTAATTATCATCAAGGGTCCGCTTTTTTCGTTCAGAGTGTATTGGCACAAGTATGCGCATATTGTGTATCTATCGAAGAGATGAAGAGCAGTGTTTCAGGCCAGTCCCAGAGAAGTAGCTACGCATCTATACGTCAGTCAACAATCGACTGATGCCTCCCTTGACCACTGACTGATGCCTTGGGCTTTATGATAACTGCGCTATAGAAGTCTTTAGATTAGATTAGATTAATGCTAGTAACTGAATTCATTTTCTTAGCTTCGCATTAGGTATCATCTTCTCAGTCGATGTGCTCACTGTACAACTGAGTCTGCTAGGGGCGCCAGTGTAACAGATATCTTGAAATATATCAATTATGTTCAAATAAGATCATACATATCGATATGTACTGGAATGTTTATGGTCAGTTCACAATGACCATCAAAAAACAGGACTTCACAGGGCACGACCGGTCAGTCATGCACTGTAGAACAGTCAAGCACGCATGTATGTATGCATGTATGCATGTATGTATGTATGTATGCATGTATGCATGTATGTATGTATGTATGTATGTATGTATGTATGTATGTGTGTATGTATGTATGTATATATGTATGTATGTATGCACGTATGTATGTGTGTATGTATGTATGTATGTATGTATGTGTGTATGTATGTATGTATGTATGTATGTGTGTGTATGTATGTATGCACGTATGTATGTGTGTATGTATGTATGTATGTATGTATGTGTGTATGTATGTATGTATGTATGTATGTGTGTGTATGTATGTATGTACGTATGTATGTATGTATGTATGTATGTATGTGTGTATGTATGTATGCACGTATGTATGTGTGTATGTATGTATGTATGTATGTGTGTATGTATGTATGTATGTATGTGTGTATGTATGTATGTATGTATGTATGTATGTATGTATGTATGTGTGTATGTATGTATGTACGTATGTATGTATGTATGTATGTATGTGTGTATGTATGTATGTATGTATGTGTGTATGTATGTATGTATGTATGTATGTATGTATGTATTCATGTATGTATATATGTGGGCATGTGTGTGTATGTATGTGTGTATGTATGTATGTATGTATGTATGTATGTGTGTATGTATGTATGTATGTGTGTATGTATGTATGTATGTGTGTATGTATGTATGTATGTATGTATGTGTGTATGTATGTATGTATGTATGTATGTATGTATTCATGTATGTATATATGTGGGCATGTGTGTGTATGTATGTATGTATGTATGTATGTGTGTATGTATGTATGTACGTATGTATGTATGTATGTATGTGTGTATGTATGTATGTATGTATGTATGTATGCATGTATGCATGTATGTATGTATGTATGTATGTGTGTATGTATGTATGTATGTATGTATGTGTGTATGTATGTATGTATGTATGTATGTACGTATGTATGTATGTGTGTATGTATGTATGTATGTGTGTATGTATGTATGCATGTATGCATGTATGCATGTATGCATGTATGTATGTATGCATGTATGTATGTATGTATGTATGTATGTATGTGTGTATGTATGTATGTATGTATGTGTGTATGTATGTATGTATGCACGTATGTATGTATGTATGTATCCATGCATGCATGCAGGTACACGTATATATTCGTGTGTGTGCCTGTAAATTTATATTGCGCCTTTTAGGAAGCTCCAAAACGCGTTGGAACCTACAGGCAAGAGCTAGAACCTCCCTGTAGGACAGCAGGCTATAGGCACCGCCTTGACACGTGGGGTATACAGACAAAACGGAGCCATGCACCCATATCGAGACATGGCTGACGACGCATATCTACGCAGCTGAGCATTTATATAACGCCTTCAGGGACGTCTTAAGACGCCGATACTTGGCTATCGGACAGATCTAAAAGGTGCAACTAAAGATAAGTTCAAACCGGTCCCAGCGCCCTGCACTCCAGGCTATCGGTGCGATCTTTACGGACCAATGGGGAACTTCCCCTTCACTGCCTGCATGGCTCAGACCAACTCCGCTGGGAAGCAGTTTCTAACAGTCAGGCTTCCAACAATATTATTATTGTTGTTGTTGTTGTTGCTGCTGCTGTTATTATTATTATTATTGTTATTACTATTATTAAACAGTCGTTTATAATGCGGGCAATTAACAACAGCCTCAAAGGCGCATGCAGTGACCCTAAAAAGTCCTACCGAATAATATCGAGTAACATCGTGGTTCATAGATCAACAGGAAAGCACAGAAATCTAGGCAGACCTGTTAAACATGTAAGTTTTAAGCTTCTTTTTATTGGAAGAGTGTGATCTTTTGATGCTAGCCGGTAAGGCATTCCACACTATGGGGCTAGGGCTAGAGTAACGAGATCCACGAGAGCCAAATGTAGTGTTAATCTTTAGAAGTATGAGATTTCGGTTGGTTGCAGGATCTAGTAGGATCTACGCAGCTGAGCATTTATATAACGCCTTCAGGGACGTCTTAAGGCGCCGATACTTTGCAGTCTCCGACAGATCTAAAAGGTGCAACTAAAGATAAGTTCAAACTGGTCCCAGCGCCCTGCACTCCAGGCTATTGGTGCGATCTTTACGGACCAATGGGGAACTTACTACATACATACATGAAAAAAGCAGGATCGACCAGGAACTGTCGCAACCGGAATGCAGAACCTGGATAGATGGGATGGAGCCAGTCCATGCGGACATTTGTAAGCAGTCATAGCTAGTTTGTAGTCAACTCTTTGTGGAAAAGACAGCCAATGTAATTGCTGCCTCATCAGGTCTGACACACTGGCTGAACTTGGCAGACGGCGTAGCCTACAAGTCGCTCAATGCACACTTATATATGTACATACAAATACACATATACAATATTACACATACATGTATACACATAAATATAGGCTGCACACGTACATAAAACACGCAATGTACACATACATTTACACCTTCAAATACACAAACATAAATTTACATGTACACATACAAATACACGTACACATATATACACAGACATTACCACACGCACTCAGAATACAAGTACACATATACACAAACATATATGCAGACAATGAAGGCCTACACACACAAAACTGCATATTTATGGAGCACTAGTTGCTTTTAATTGCTCCGCATGCACCACAAGAGAAGATAAAGTGTTAGATATACAACTCTGTGAACGAAATCAAGAGAATGCAAGAGAATACAAAGCATGATACTTCTATCATGTATCTTATTTCTGCCTGCATGCTCGCCTCCTCATTGTTCGAAGCGCAGCTCATGTCCACAGCTGCCCATCAATACCGTATCGACCAACATAAAGTTTATATAGATGTATTAGTACAATTACGTTTATTAACAAATGTATAAACACATAATGAATATCCACGAGCATGTTAAAGCACATAGTACCTACATACATACATATATATATTATTAGATATAATAATATATATAAATGTGTTAGTATCTTCAGTAATACGATACCTCGGCTTTTAAGAGGTTCAATATTTAAAAGGCGGTATATCAAATCTACTGCTACTCATATACACTTATATACGAACGTACGCACATACACACATAGGACCTACATGCATACATACGTGCATACATACATACATATACATTCATACATACATGCATACATACATACATACATACATATATACTTACTTACATACATATATCCCATACATACATACGTACGTACATACACACACAGGGCCTACATACATACGTACAGACATACATACATACAGACATACATACATGCATACATATATCCATACATACATACATGCGTACGTACGTACGTACACACATACATACATACATGCATACATACATACATACATACATGCATACATACACATATACATATATGCATACACACTTACATTCATTTATAGATTCATACATAGGGCCTACCCACATTTTATATATCAAGGGTCCATGCACAGTTTACATGTACATATAGGCCTACAAATAATATATATATGTAAATACGTATATATGTATGTATATACTATGTATCTTTATGAGCTCATAGATATCTATATGCGTATACATATCATATATATATATATATATTATTCAGATATTGATGAATGGTTCCATTGTGTATATATTTGTGCTACTCATGATCGTCTGTGTGGACGCATGTATATCACACGGGTGAATTTCATATCCCGTGTAAATAAACGATCCCTTTTATTCCCGTGAATGTAAACCCGGCGGAAATGGATCCATCATATATGCGAAGACACGAGAACAAACATTATATAGCGCCCATTTTGCGCCGGTAAACATACTCGGCTGCTGTGTATATAGAAAAACGGATCGGTCACGCATGCGCATTTATTGGTAAAGTTCATCTGAGGCGTCAACAGAAAGGCCTGCCTGTGGCGCCTATTCATAGGCCTTTTCTTGAAAATTGTATGTATGTATGGAATTAATTCAATAGGTTTCGTATTCCTTTACTTTACACGTAACAGACAGACATTGTGATAATCTGTATAATATTATATCTTTGGTAATTTATAGCTAATGCTTGTATTTTTGTGTATACAAGACGGTGTGCATGTGAACATATATCACCGGTAAGCTTAGGAAAGCCAATACTGGTGTAAGCTTACATATTATACATGGTAGAACCTTTCCTCTCTCTCTCTCTCTCTCTCTCTCTCTCTCTCTGTTTCTCTCTCTCTCTCTCTCTCTCTCTCTCTGTTTCTCTCTGTCTCTCTATTTCTCTCTGTCTCTGTCTCTGTCTCTCTGTCTCTCCGTATCTCTGTCTCTGTCTCTGGGTATATACATTTGCATATATGCATGTGTATTTTTGTATGTATGTGTGTATGCTTGTATCTGTCTGGGTGTGCATAATGTAGCGCCTGTTAAGTACCTCTCACAGACCCGTGAATATATGCAAATGTACGTCTATGTTTGTATGCGGAGGCCTGTATGTGCTTCCACAGGGACGAATATATTGAGACATTTGACCGGCGCTACATGAATGTCGAGAAACATATGAGATGCAGATTTAGGGCACTCATGGGATGTGAGGGATGGACAAAATAAGAGATAAAATGAAAAATGTCTGTCTGCCTGTCCGTCTGTCTATCTCTCTGTCTTATTATAAAGGCATAGGTTTAGGAGTATAGGCAATTTGACTATCATTTCGTTGCGTTTACAAGGGCGCTTTTTATAGCGCCATAAATAGTTGATGTTCATGAATTCGGAGTAATATGTCTTTTATGCATGGCGGTATATAAAGACGAATACTTGTGCAGCGATAAATGTCCTACATACGTACATATACGTTACATGTGTATATATATACACTCGTGTAATTTGTAGTTACAAACTGGAATTATACATTATCTATTATATATGTATATACAGTTATATTAATTATATAAAGGTTCTTACATATTACTTGGGAGGTATATCTTATATAGATATGCTTGTGTGTATTGGTTAGTGAGCAATTATAAAATCAGTCTGCTAAAAAAGAGTTTATGAAGAGGCCCTGCAAAGCCAATGCGTCTAATGTTAACTTATGAATGTTGATGTTATTTTAAACCAAAGCTAATGCGTCTAATGTTAACTTATGAATGTTGATGTTATTTTAAACCCAAGCTAATGCGTCTAATGTTAACTTATGAATGTTGATGTTATTTTAAACCCAAGCTAATGCGTCTAATGTTAACTTATGAATGTTGATGTTATTTTAAACCAAAGCTAATGCGTCTAATGTTAACTTATGAATGTTGATGTTATTTTAAACCCAAGCTAATGCGTCTAATGTTAACTTATGAATGTTGATGTTATTTTAAACCAAAGCTAATGCGTCTAATGTTAACTTATGAATGTTGATGTTATTTTAAACCCAAGCTAATGCGTCTAATGTTGACTTATGAATGTTGATGTTATTTTAAACCCAAGCTAATGCGTCTAATGTTAACTTATGAATGTTGATGTTATTTTAAACCAAAGCTAATGCGTCTAATGTTAACTTATGAATGTTGATGTTATTTTAAAACAAAGCTAATGCGTCTAATGTTAACTTATGAATGCTGATGTCATTTTTATAAATGGTAACGAGGTTCTATTTCATTTTAATGTTTTCAGATGGAACATGTAACGAGGAACAAATCGAGATTTGCCGCGAATCAGGTTCGTTGGACGATTAACCTTCTTAATTGCCAGTTATAAAATGCACACCACACCTGAGTTGAGAAGCTTTTTACGTTCCCTAGATTGTCGGCGTTTATTTACAGGAGAAAGCCAAATCGTTTACACGTTTTTATTAGAGTTCGATGAAACCCGTGACGTCACAGCCGGTGTGGCCTCTTTGTTTGTTCGTCTGGGGAGAGGGTGGGGAGATGGAAGAGTGGAATAGGAACGACTGACTTTATTTCCAATGCGAGGGCATTAATATGGCGATTATGAGACAGACAGACAGACAGACAGACAGACAGACAGACAGACTGATTGCCTGACTGACGGACGGACGGACGGACGGACTGACGGTCACACAGACAGACAGGCAGATGTGAAACTCTTCATAAAACACTGGACAGAAAGACAGACAGACACACACACATACATACATACATACATACATACACACAGACACACGGACACACGGAAGAAGAGACAAACACACACAGACGGACGGACAGACAGACAGGCAGAGGGACAGACTAAGCGAATGTTTAGTACTGGATGAATAAAATGCGAAAACTCTTCACGGAACCCTGGAGTTCTTTCTAAACGCAAGTCGTCCAACACCTCTTCTTCGCGAGTAGCAAACGGACACTTGCGAGTACGCGCGGAAACGTTGAGTGAAGAGCGGTGTGCATAAGAGTTACTAAAGTACAAGAGGCAGTGCATGAAGGAGGGCAAAGGATAATGGCGATCAGAGTTACATGAATCAGCAGAGAGAAAGATGCCTACAGAAAGACAGTGAGACAGACAGAGAGACAGACAGAGAGGCAGACAGAGAGACAGACAGAGAGACAGACAGTTAGATAGACAGAGAGACAGACAGTTAGACAGACAGAGAGACAGACAGACAGAGAGGAAGAAGAAACACGACATCAATGACTACAGACAGGAATAAAGACGAGACGGAGAAAGACAGATATATGCAGCGACGTAGAGGCAGAGAGAGATACAGGGAGAAAGACAGAGAAAGAGAAAGAGAGCGAGAGAGAGAGAGAGGGACAGAGATACATAGAAAAAAGACAGAGAAATATACATAGAAGAGAGAGAGAGAGGGAGGGACGGAGGGACGGAGGGAGGGGCGGAGGGACGGAGGGAGGGACGAAGGGAGAGGGAGAGAAAGAGAAAGAAAGAGATATAGAAAAAACACATAGAGAGAGATACATAGAAAAAAAACAGATAGAGAGATACATAGGAGATATATATATATATATATTATATATATATAGAAAAAAGACATATAGAGAGATACATGGGAGAGAGAGATATATATATATATAGAAAAAAGACAGAAAGATACATAGGAGAGAGAGAGAGAGAGAGAGAGAGAGAGAGAGAGAGAGAGAGAGAGAGAGAGAGAGAATGGAGACCGATTCAAGCATTTATTCGCGAGTGTCTTGTCAGTCAACATACACGATAGATTAAAACTGTGGGTTACGATCCATAAATGGCCTAAGACGAAGAATAGAAACACAGAGAGACAAAGACAGAGAGACGGATAGATACAGAGACGGAGAGAAAGAAAGAGAGACATATACCATAGGCTCTGCTGATGGATTCCGCAGGAAGGGGATGTAGGATGGGGATGCACCATCTTACCTGATTTAATGAGCTCCTTTCCCATTACACACCACCCGCACCGAAGATTTTGAACCGACGTCCAGTTCCTCGCTGTCTATGTATTGTAAAGATGCATTACGTACTTACTTACTTACTTACTTAAATACTTACTGAATTACTTAGTTACTTGCTTACTTAAGTACTTACTTTTTTACTTACTTACTTTCTTTCTTTCTTACTTACTTACTTTCTTTTTTCTTTCTTACTTACTTTTTTCTTACTTTCTTTCTTACTTACTTACTTACTTACTTTCTTACTTACTTTACTACATATGAAGAGCATGTTAGTGATTTCATTTTATGGCCTGTTATGTTTATAGTTTATCTGCCCCGTTGCATTTGACCCTAATAGACTCAATCATCGCTGAGTTAATCGGAGAGGGCAAATGGAGGGCAGAATCATAAATTATATATATATCTGTGTGGGGAGTTGAACCGACAGCCTTTTGATTTGTAGTCTATGCTCAGCCATGATGATCAAAAGACTCCTACGCAGACTCATGTCGTTGCTTCAAAGCTGACTTCATTTCATCTTTCAAGCATTGACGGATCCAGAATCGGCCTCGCCTGCCATGGCCTCTTGCAGCTCAGTTTAGGCTAAGGAGCATGACCGGAGTAGTCCACCTGGATGCAGTCTTACGAATCTGCCCTTTGTTCTTAGCACTGGCTTTGTAAACTCACGTGGAGTGAGGCATGGTTTCTGGAGCTGATCTTGCTTTAGAGAGGTTCACTGAGGCGTTATACTGAAGATACAATTCCAAGCACCACTCACCGTAACCGTCTGACTGCCTGCCTGACTCTTGGATCTTGACTGGGACCATACCCTTCTTGCCTATCGATTTTGTTTGGACTGAGCAATGAACTGCAATGATATGCTATGCTATGCTATGCAATGCATTGATCTACAGTTCTATATATGCTATGTTTTTCTCTGCAGTGATATGATGTATCTGCTATGCCATGTTCTTCACACTCTCAACCTATCTGTACACTTTCATCTCACCTGTACAATTTCATCTCACCTGTAAAATGTCATCTCACCTGTAAAATTTCATCTCACCTGTACAATTTCATCTTACCTGTACAATTTCATCTTACCTGCACAATTTCATCTCACCTGCACAATTTAATCTCACCTGTACAATTTCATCTTACCTGCACAATTTCATTTCACCTGTACAATTTCATTTCACCTGTACAATTTCATCTCACCCGAGCATTTGCTTACAAGCGCTTCTGTTTTTTTTAAACTGAAGCCCTGGACGGTCGTCTGGCGTCGCTGAGGAGCGGAGGACAGTGTTCTCCGAAGCACTACGCCGAATTCTCGCACCTGTGCAGCGTCACCAACTACCTGCCGAGCGTCGAATACTGTTGCTGCATCTACGAAACGAATGTCCTCTGCTGCCGCTACCACCAGGACTGGAACCTCTTCCGATGTCAGCTCGAAGAGGATCTCATCGACAGCACGTACGAATTTATCAACAGTCCTATGCAATGCTATGCAATGCTATGCAATGCTATGGAATGCTATGCATGCTATGCAATGCTATGCAATGCTATGCAATGCTATGCAATTCAACGACTTTGAAGGACCCTTTCATGTCGCCTAAATCTCAGAAGAATTAGTCGTCCAAATTCCTTATCATAGTTTTAAGAATTCACAAGAATTTCTCATAATCCTTTTAGTTATCGATCACTCAGTGAAGGGCTATAGTTATACATTACTGTTTGATGTTTATAACATGAAGTGATAAAGTATCCCATATCCTACAGGTGAGATGTAGAGGAGGCGCTCATTCCTTTTCTTTAGGCCCTTGAACCGGCAATAGATGACTCTCAAGGTCCTGGACAAGGGGCCAGCGCATCGCAGGATAATTTGGTACCGGCGTAAGCTGGGAAGTAAACAAGTCCTGCGATGCACTGGCCCCGTGTCCAGGGCATCGGGATTCGACCACTGCCGGTTCAATGGCCAAGAAAAGTTGAGCGCCTCCTTACGTTTCACATGTGGGATATGAGATACTTTACTTTACCACCGGCAATTAAGATGAACTGCCGGACTCGGCCGATGTGTGGCATTGAAAACTTTCAGGGTTTACATTACATAAAGTATATCTTATTACATCATATCACCTTATATCACATTTACAAGTCAGCGGCTGTTCAGTGTAGCCTACCTAATTACTCGTTCACGGCGTTCTTAAAGAACGACTCTAATCGTGATCGTCTTAAACTTCCGTTTTCCATTTAGAACCGGAAGTGTCGACCACCTAAACGACGACAGCGACGAACAGAGCCTCTGCTGTCCACCACTCGAACTCCTACTTCCGGCGATCCTAGTTCCGCTGGTAGTCGTTGCCTGTTGCCTGTACGTGTGCTTCAAGTACTGGGCAGGGGCTGGACACTGCTCGGCCCAGTCGGTCGACGAGGCGACCAACATCAGCCCCCGCAAGAACCGCAGAACGAACAGTAAACCATTTAAACGTCCCTCCACTTCTCACTCACTCACTCACTCACTCACTCACTCACTCACTCACTCACTCACTCATTCATTCGTTCATTCATGGCGTTTATATAGCGCCATTCACAGAGAAAGAGAACAGTCTTGATGAGTTGGCGAAAGGCGAATACATGTAGAGTCCGTGGCCAGAAGGATACACGGTTTCTAGAGGAAGGCTATTCCAGGAAGATGACCTGACCACTGAAAAGGAATGACATTACATTACAAACATAAACGGAGACCAATATACAAGAATTTCCACCTGGGAAGACATCCGAACAGAAGGAAATGTAGGAGGAAATCCAAGAAATGCGTTCCACTGGGCGTAGCTTGAACCAATGAGCACACGATGTCCTTATGCAAATCGTATCCTGTAATGACACAAGCGGCTAGAATGCATCAGAAACGAGCGCTACATAAATGCCATGACGTTGATGTGTTGTGTTTCAGAAGCTGGGTCCGGAGACATCGCTCTTTCCGCTTCACTGACGAGCTCCGACGCCAACTCGACCATGCCCTTGACATGCGTCACGAGTAACCATGTCCTACCATCGACGACGGACAAGCCCGGTCCCTACCTACGCTCCGACCCCCCGGGGGAGACCGACCAGCCGCCCTACGACCTCACGTATCCGGGTCCGCATCGCTTCTACCCCGACCCCGTAGAACCGACGGCGCCTCCGCTATTCGAAGACCTCGAAGCGACCAGCTGTGCCTTCTCCCACTGCTACCACGAATCACCCGAGTCACTCGACGAGTTCTACTCAACGCCCACAAGGCTCAGGGACTTCGAGGGTCACGCCCGCCCCCTGTATCGCACCGGCCGTAATTTCTCGTCCGGGGGACGCTGCAGCGCCCCTCTGGTTCACCGTATCGCCCCCGGACATTATCACTTCCGGCCGACGAAATACGATCGCAGCGCCACCTGTCGAGCAGCGTCCTGTCCTATTCGTGCCTGTCGCGAGTCGCCGCCACCGCCGCCATCTTACGAACAGTCGTGCAACCTTAACTTATAGGAGAGTTTATGGTTGTTGGTTCATTCGCTAGGGGCGCCACAGCACAAGTCGCGAGTTGCCGGAGCACTGCGTAAAGGGGCGGATATCTGAGCGATTGATCGGTTGAGAGTTCGATCGGTGCAAATTCCACGACCCACGGGAGACGACAGGAGAACAGAGTGCAACGGAAGGGAGAAAATAGGAGTGATGGTCTTGCGAAACAGATATCCAGCAAGATACAGATGAAATAGGGGTATTTGGCAGATCGACTGATGCATCGACACATCCTCAAATCCACTGATCCATCCACCTACATGTATCCATCCATCCACCTACATGTATCCATCCATCCACCTACATGTATCCATCCATCCATCCATCCACCCATCCATCCACCCACCCGCCCATCTATCCATCCACCCGCCCATCTATCCATCCACCCGCCCATCTATCCATCCACCCGCCCATCTATCCATCCACCCATCCCCTAAAACCGGCCACTTGATCTTGGCGTTCACTCAGCGGCGTTCCAACTTCGACCGTAACCACGTGACGCTGAGGCTCAAAATGAAACATTAGTCCATGCCAGTAGTAGAGACCCTTACCGCTGTTACCCATGGCAACCAAGAAATAACAACAAGCCACACATGATGTGCTTCGTGATTCTATTCGATAAAGTAACATTTCTGCAGTCGTCTAAAAATTAATTTTGTTAACGGGACAGAAATTCAACAGCAGTGCAAAATTATCACAGAAAACGCCAGCCAGTTAAACCAGAACGAAAACAATGCTTACATTTAAATAATATTAGGAAAGCTAGTATTCGAAAAAAACGTCCAAATGAATTTAACTTTCAACAGTATTATAAGTTTCACTCAGAAAACAGTGGATAAACTACAGTCACTGCAGAAAAATTCAAGTTTTGATTGCAAGCGTTTCGTCATTAATAAAAACTGACAGCCAAAGAACACCAGTCTCAAGTAAACCCAAAGAAGCAGCCATGGGTGTGAAGTGTTAACGTCTTCATTTTCTCATTCTCGGCATATCATGTATTCTAATCTAATCTAATCTAAACACTTCTACTGAGCCGTTATCATAATGCCCAAGGCATCAGTCAAGGGAGCTTCAAGTCAAAATTGCAATCCAAGATCATAAATATCTGCTGCCACCTGATCGTCCCAATAATGGTGTGTTGTAGATGTACTCAGTTTATAGCCAAGTTTGCTACAGTGCACTAGTACAAGAAATCTTGACATCTTTTGGTCTGAGCAAGAATTTGAACCCGTGACCTTTGGGTGGATAGTTCAGCATGTTTCTCTTAAAATATAATTATGATGTAATGATGACAATTTAAGTAGCAAGTTACTTTAGGTGCCTGACAACATCAGTTGTCAGCACAAGTACAAATTGTAACACAGTAGACAGAATGATCATATTAAACAATATATGTAATAATAATAAAGAAAATAAATGATACAAATGATATAAAGAGATAATAAATGCTAATAACAACAAATTCCATAATCAGATGTTATCATCACGTCACAATAACCTGGTTAAGCACACAACATAAACCAAATAGTTTTCAATCTAAGACCAGAATTCCGATACGCATGAACAATACTGAACAGACACGTCTATAGTGCGGTAATTATAATGCACAAGAAAGACATCAATTGATGGTGCCCCAAAGCTATCCATAATCTGGTCAATTGTAGAAGTTCAAATTTAATTCTTGGTCAGAGTTGGTGAGTATGTGTATCTGTCTGTACTAGTGTCCTTCCATGTGTGTCCGTCTGTGTATATGAATGTATGTATGTATGTATGCATGCATGCATGCATGTCTGTCTGTCTGTCTGTCTAACAATTTCAGAACATGAAGTCTGATTCTGTATCAGATATAAATGTGAAGCTTGAGAAATCACATTCAGTTCTTTGCTTACAGTGAAAAATACTGTTAGATTCAACAAATTAATCATTATACAAAACATTTCCAAATCCTTTCATTCTGACTAGAAAATCAAAACGATAATTTCAGTTTGTCTGATCCAATCTGATCCATTATAATGCAATGTAATCAGACAACTTCTATAGCACACAAAGCGTCTAGTGCACACAAAGCATCCACTTATATATCTGTATCACTTGTAGGTCATATATGTATTACATAAATAACTAATTTATGCTTATATTACAATTCAAAACACGGCAGCTGCTTTCAGGCTGAATCCAAACAACTTAAATCCACTCTTGAAAATCAAAGTAGAGGTGTAATTTTAATAGAACATTTGTGTATTTACATAATTCATTTCCATACCGTTCGTCAACTGTTTAATTGCATTCAAGGACTTAGACTTGGTAATTGTTGCTATCTCTATAGCAATTAAGGAAAAGGCACAAAAAGCCCACTACACAAATTCACATAAAACTACATGTGAATTAAATCAGTTTTCCTTCAAATCAGTTTTCTTTCTAATTCCCACTTTGATTACAGTAACTTTACAACACCAACTTTCACCAACAATTATATACAACATATATATATATATATATGCTGGTGAATGGGATGGAAATGAATTAAGTATATACACAAATGCTGTATTAGAATTGCATCTAATCTGATTTTCAAGAGTGGACATAAGTTTTTTTGGATTCAGTCTCAAGGATGCTGCTGTGTTTTGAATTGTAATGTAACCATATATATATATATATATATATATATATATTCTGATATATAGCACTATCAGAAACATGGATCCCAAATTTAATTCAGCTTTATGCTAAGACCTGATTATAACCGTGTTATAGTAGTGCAGTATAAGAGAGTCTAGTGTACAATAAATGCCTATTATATATATATAATTATATATATATATATATGTATGTATGTTGATAATAAAAACAGACAGTATGTCAAGTGAAAGCAACAATATGAAATGTGTGTAAATCCTTGATTATGAAACTTTCTATCTGCAAATAAAATTCTCCGAATCTTCTCCGAATAAGTGCACATTAAAGAAAGCATCACAGAAATTCAAACGAGTCATAGGATTACGTGAAAACTGCCAAACAAATCCAAAAAAATTAACACTGTTGCAACATGATGGTCTGTACTAAGGCACTGGCATTCTAGTACTCGTATGCTGTTAACAACATTTGCCACGACTAGCATTCGCAGATATGCATACTCAACATCGAAACTCAGCCAATGTAACATCCCCAGTTGCTTCATCCATGCTTAATATTACAAGCACATCTTTAAATGGAAAATTTTACATCTAATTCGCTTTTGTTGAACTTGCTAAGAAAAACTAAATTCACTTAAATCCAAGATCTTTCAGTAATCTGTTATCCTATGAATTTTAACTTCATGTTTGGGCTAATAAATCTTTCATTCTAATTAGGCTTTAAAAATCAAAACCAAATCAAAAGAAAATTTACAAAATTGGAAAAGAAAATATACACAAATTGCCAGTTCAATACAAAATGGTGCAACAGGTGATATCACTAGCGTGTTGAAAGATTTGTAAAAGACATCCAGAACTCGCCATCTCATCTGTTCTAATCTGGAAACTTTTACAGCGTTGTTACCACAATAAAACGACATCAGTAGAAGGTCACTTCCAAGTAAAACATTTTCCACAGCAACAATCCCCTGGAAGGAACCAGACCAAATACAAAAGACCACAGAGACCTAACCTACCTTTCAGCAATCAGCCACTTCACACGAGGAAACGCTACTTGCTTAGGAGCGCAAATGTATCTTATATAATTTCAGTTTGAAGCCACACAATTCCGTGAGAACAGCAGAAAAGGCTGACAGAACAACGACCTTCGTGATGTTGTACAGCAACGGGTTGGCTGATAAACCGGAGATCTTGAAAGGACTCTCCAAGTCCTAGGAAACAAAAACAACTTAGGACAATGCCAACACCAAAGCTCCCAACAAAACATTACTATTATTGTTATTATTATTACTACTACTACTACTATTATTACTATTATTAATTATTATTTATTATTCAAGGAATCATGGTGGTTCACTGCTAACGTATATGTCCTTCACCTGTGCTTCTGGCATTTGTATATTGGATAATTTTTTGAGTCTTACTATGCAGCATAAAAAGGAGAGAGTCCCTAATAAACCACACTACAAAGTGATGACTGATGATCATAATGCTACATCACAAAGCCATGCAAACACGTAAGGAAACACCGTCACGCAGTTGATCTGCTGTTTTCCTCCTCAAACAATTTATTAACATCACTATGACATACTAAACGCATAAACTAGCAGCACATATTAAAAAAAAACAACAAACAAGCATTGTCCATATCTTAATAGGATAACAAATACGTAACACAAAAATATAAACCAAATTTTCATATAAAAAAATAACATTAACAGCAGATAAACAAAACATTAACAGCACATTAACAATAAATTAACAACAGTTAAACAACATATTAACTGGAAATAAACCAAATATTAACAGCAGCTGAATAGTAAGTTGACAACCAATGAAAAACATATATTAACAGTAAACAAACAATACATTAGCAGCATATTAACGATGCATTATTAGCATTTTTTTCACACGAAGTATAGCTACAACATATAAACGATTTCAGAATCGAGTGAGCATACTCACCTTTAGCAGATCTTCAGCCAGCCGAAGAACGCTATTGGCCATCATCA
This sequence comes from Norana najaformis, assembly GCA_964023275.1. Lineage (NCBI taxonomy): Eukaryota > Metazoa > Annelida > Clitellata > Crassiclitellata > Hormogastridae > Norana > Norana najaformis. Next base: position 25,122,608 of record OZ029922.1, read on the forward strand.
GTTCATCCTTCTTATTTGGCTTTCGTTCCATTTTAAGATAAAGATTGATCTACAATCCAATAAACATTTCCAGTCAAGGACAGCCAGACTGTAAGGGAGTCTTGCAAAACCCTGCATCATAACTACGATCACACTAAACCAACATAAGAGCCTGTGAGGCAGTCTTGACGCAGACTGACCAGCCAGACGTGCAAAAACTCACATCCAGTAAGCACATCAATACACACCTAAGAACAACGCGAACCATCGTAACAGCAAATACAGAAATCGTAACTGCACACTCAAACAGCACCTCTTCAAGAAAATTCCTCAGAAGTGCTTCAGAAGATGGCTGTCTAAAGCACCATGCTGTAAATTTCCGACGAATACTTGGTCCGAGGACCTCACCTGCCTTGAGCAATGAAGACCCTAAATTCTCACCTGTTCCGTGATAAGTACGGACGAGTTGCGATATTTCCTGTTGATTTTGCTGCCAAGAGTGATGAATTTCAGCAGGTAGATGCCAAGCGCCAGGAACCACAAGACCAGCTCCCAATTGCCCAGATGATCTAAGAAGCTTGAAGCATCTTGAAGTAACTAAACACAGAATCAATGGCTGATCTGAGAGATAAAGATGTCAAAACCTCAGTAACTGTAACAATGGAGTGATTCTTAGTTGTTTGACATTGCAATCGACTGAATACTTATAAAAGCATCCAGATCAGTGCAGTTGCTAAGATCGTCTTATCCAACATTCACTATCTTGTCCTGTCCTTTTTGTCCTGTCTTTTTCTTGTCCTGTCCTTTTTGTCCTGTCTTTTTCTTGTCCTGTCCTTTTTGTCCTGTCTTTTTCTTGCCCTGTCCTTTTCTTCTAGCAATTTTGTTGACTGGACTTTTCCAGCAGATTGCAATTTTCTGCCCTTTCTTTGTCCTGCCTTGTCTTGTCCTTTCCTACTCAGCTTTGTGGGTCTTGGCCTTGTTACCATCACTGTTTTCTGGATCTTTCTTCTGATGAAAATGCCCTTAAAACCTTAACCTTTGGTAATCATGTTTCCTAGAGCTATTGGATTTTGACCGGACTTCTCCCATGTATTGCAATTTTCTACTGCAGTTTCTCTTGCAGTGACCATCGATTTTGAATCCCTCTACATTGTGACAATGGCAATGTATAAATAAATGTATAAACGGCAATGTAAAATAGACTTGATCACCTTTTCTTCTCACCTGAATTGAAATCACAGAAACAATGATAACTGACGCAATAACAGCATCCGACACGATTGTCTCGACTGACCGCTGCGGCCCGTGTCGCTACAAATACAACCACAGAATCGTTACAGTTCTTGTCACTCAGCGTAACTGTAATCTTAACTGGACATTTATATGGTGCCTCTTGAAGCAAATTAGGAGATAAGCACATATAGGTATGTATCTAGACAATTAATATAGCTCCTTTAAAAGCTGCTCACAAGAAGAGATGCCCCCACCTGACAGCACAAGACCCACTCCTTGAACAACTGCTGGTCACAGAGAGGCAAAGAAAAGTTGTTTACATTACTCGCAACAATATCTCGCTAGACATATTCGTAAAGTGTCTTTGAGACCTATTTGTATCATCCTGCATATGCTGTTTGACATTCATGCCTACGATTCCTCGCTCAGTCGATGGACATATGGTGTGTTAACAAATGCATTACTTACATGTACTTTCTTAAGAAGCTCTGTTATCTAAGGCAGCTTTGACGTAAGATAATCTAAGAAACATCAGACGCACCTTGAGAAATGATCGTACTGAGAGCCACGTCTTAATGTTCCGCACTTTACTCAGACGGAAATGAGGCAGATTGTACTTTTTCGAGCGTTGCAATGACGTCAAGTAGCAGAAGTTCTTCGCAAAGAGCAGCTGGTGCTTGAAATTACGCTCGGCCACCGAAAGCAGAAAGACGACAAAGAGACCAAAGCAGAACCGCTGAAGAATGCCGTTCATAATCACGAGCATCTGCCTGGTAGAAACATCAATACAGATTAGATAGTTAGTTATCGAGACATTTGATGTAGCTCCTTTTAAGCATCTCATCGTACGAACTTACCACCAGAATGCCATTCATAATCACGAGCATCTGCCTGGTAAAGACACCATCACTTCACCCCTTGCAATCTCTGCGCAGGTCTTCCACTCAAAACTGAAAATAATCCTCTTCTGCAGATCCTATCCTGATTCTTCCTCTATCCCTTACCTAACTTTCTGGTTCAATTCCAAATACCATCTACCATAGCCGTCTGACTACCTGTCTGCCTGACTTGGATCTTGACCTGGAAATGAACCCTTCTTGCCTAATGATTTTGTTTTGACTGAGTGCCCGTGAATAAGCTGGTTCCCATGACTTAGCTTTCGTTGGGCACTGTAGAAATCTCGAGTTTACGATTACGACTCACAAAAGGACGTCTTTGTTAGCCTAAATGTGTCACTGTGAACAGAAAGTACGTCAGCAAGTGAAAGAAACCTGCAGAGATAACTAAAAGTAGTCACAAGGAATTCGTCTAGTAGGCATGAACCCAGAGCAAGTTGTCTGTTCATTCTAGGTACACCAAAGAGTCGTTATAATGCGCCTCATTACAACATGAATTCTGACATAACATACCGGTAGTCAGACATGGATTCCAAAACTAGTTCAGCCTTAGAAAATAACCTCATGATAACAGTCTCGTAATAAGGCAGATCTTGCTATGGCTCCCACAGACAGCATTTTAAAAGGCGTCTGGAGTCTATAGTAAATATAATGGAAGAGTTTCTATAGAGATTTATGTTCTACAAATAATTAGCTGTGGGGAGAGTTAGTAACAAGATCTGCATGGTGTTTAAAAACAGACAGACATAAATGACGAGAAACAGGAACAGATAGTCTACAAGATGTAAGCCGCCGGCAGAATAGGTAACATTAGATTGCTGATGTTCTGGCAACTCAGGGTCTATCAACCACAGCCAACTCGATACCACTATCGTCTCTGTATTACAATTTCACCTGCTGTGCCAGGCACCAGTGCATTATGCAGACACATGCGGCTCAGCTTAATCTCTGGCACATACTCATAAAAATCTGGTTTACAGAGGATTTTTGGTCGGCCCTTGAGCCCTATCAATGAAGGTTATAGGAATATGCTTTAGGAGGTAATTGAGCATAACACGAAAGTTCAAGCCTCACAGGAATAGGTCACTGTGTAGTTCTGCTGAGCAAATCCTTAACACACAAGTGTATACACACACAGACTGATGATGCCTTGTGAAATAGATGATATATTATAAGTATATATTACATAAAACATACATATATATTCCAATAAATAAATGTCAAGTACATATATATATATATATATATATATATATTGTTGGTGGCATTTTCAGATAAGACCATGTCTCACACTATGTGCATGATGTACTTCATTGGCTGCCCCCTTTACAGCTCATTAAATATTAGACTGAAGTCTGGCGATATCAGCTGACGAAATCACCAGCCTATCTGTGAGAGCTTTGTTGCCCTGTATCAAGTTTGGCTGGCCGTAGAAATCTTCGCTCCACGACCCAAGGGGAACTTGGTATTCCGCTTTCACACACTTTAACGACACAACGTCTGCCTTTTCAGTTGTTGGGCCATCTACCGGGAGTGGCAATTTCTGCATCTGCCACATGCACCTTTCACCAACAATTGAAAACCGACCTTCGTTGCTGGTGCTAAGCTGGGAGTGTCCATGAGTAAAATATCATGAAGGGGCACTTCAACCGATAGTCTATCAGTAATGCGTTTGGCCAGTGATCATGTGGTTGTGGGTTCGACTCCATGTAATGACCCTGGGCAAGTTGTTTGTGCACACTGTGCTTCTGTCACCAAGCAGTGTAATTAGGCACCAGCATAAGCTGGGAAGTAAAAGGCAAGTCCTGCAATGATTTGGCCCTGTGTCCACGACCTAGGAATTCGTCCACTGCCGGCTTAAGGGGTTAAAGAAAAGGAAATGAGCGCCTCCCTGACGTTTACTTGTGGGATATGGGATACTTTACTTTACTTGTTCAGTTATTTGCAAACGAGGAACTAGCCTACCTCCAGTTGTGTCCAACCGCCAGTTCAAACACCGCACAAGCATCTGGAAGACTGTGAAGATCCAGCGTTGCCAACCGATCTCGGGAATGATAGACTCGATAAGCAATCGGAATCAACATCAGCATCCCAGATATACCAAAGCCTAAAAGGATGTCATCGCATGACTCTGGACTGCTTTCCACTTTCTTTATTATACGTGAGCTGATTTCAAGACCCGTCATATCCACGCGTTCGACTTCTTCAGAATCCCACATGAAGCAACCGACTGTTAACAACATCCAAAGAACACAGTGTAAAGCAAAGTAAAAATTACAGCCAAATCTCATATTTGATCCACAAGCAGCTTCCATGTCTTCTTGGATTTCCCTCTTGGCTTTGAAGTTTGGACCAATCTCATCGTTGAATTTGGCACGCACACATATTTCGTTCAGTAGTGACCATCGGCTGATGCCTAGAGTTTTGTTACAGCGGTACTACAGAAATTCTCGGATTATCATTAACTCCAGCAATCCAGAGTAAACAAATCATAATTGTACGAACCTCTTTAGGGCATTTGAGTGTTACTTAAAGGTGCTACATAGTCACAACTAGTTACAACAAATACATCTTAACTAATAGCACTATAAAAAAGTGACAAGCCAAGGACTTAGTCAAATGTTGAAGAAGCACTTATTACGAGCAAAATCAGTAAATCTGAATCTGATGAAATGTTAATATTTCTTAGTCCAACAAAACAATACAAGAAAATGCATTTGGATCCAAAATTAACATACAACTAGTTACAACAAATACATCCAAAACAACCAATAATAACTACCTAACAATGTTTAGTCCAGTAAAACAACGTAAGAATATGAACTTAGAAAAATAAAAGATTAACTTTTCCTACTGCAACCAACAGATGGCACAGCCGTTATAATGAATACCACAAGGACTGCTCAAGATGTTTCCAATACACTAGCAAGGCAGCTGACAAATGGCAAAAAAGCAATTCCCAAATAACTCATTTCAAGATCCAGTAGCATCTTACAGATACAGGTAAGGATTTGAAACAGAAGAGACAGAACTCGAAGCAAGTGAAACCGTCAGTACACTTGCCTTTACTGTTTTCAGTGGCCAGCATGTTCAGGATGGCCGATTTCTACAACACAGTGTTAACACACTGCCTTAAAGTTCAACCACTTCAGCCTACTGCGAATTAGTGTCGCAAGGCAACAGTACGTACACTACTTACTAATAACAAAGATTTACACCAATGTCCTGTTATTTTTTATTAATCACAGTTAATACTATTAGCTGTTATGTTTGTTCTGCTAATGTTATTTTGCTGCTATTGCTGTTCTGTTGTTGTGTTGTATTGTAATCCTGCATTGCTAATTTTGTCACTGAATTTTTGCTGTTGCCGTGTTGATGTCATTTTGTCGTCATCGTCGTCGTCATCGTCATCGACGTCATCATCATCATCATCATCACAAAAGTAAGTCACATGTTGAAATGACAGGAAGACTAGGTAAAATAACAGTTTCTGATACAGGTTTTGAAGTCGTTAAGAGATGGTTTAAACTGAGCATTAGACTGCATTTTGTTCAAGGTTGACTGAATAACCATGCAATCTTCTGTAGGATGACGTATACGCTGGAGAAGTCCAGTAAAATACAAGGGACTGTAAAGAGTTTCAGGTAAGAAGGCTGGATAGTCTTAATTACTTTACTGGTAAAGTATGCAAGTTTAAAGTATAACTGAGCTCTTCACATATAATTTTAAAAGTATAAAAAGTATCCCATATCTTGCAGATGTGGAACAGCGGAATGTAGGTGCTCAATTCCTTCTCTTATGGCTTGCAGCTGGCGTAGAATCAATCCAGAAATCCTGGGCATGGGGTCAGCGCATCCCAACTCATGCAAGCATGAAATTATATCATATAGCATCTGGTCCCCATGCAATTTTGAATATCCAAGATTAAACAATTCTGAATTAGACTGAACCGACAAAAATAATTAGATAATCGAAAATGCATCCTACATCTTCTGCCCACTCGTCGTCGCTGGCCGTCGTGTCGTTGTCCGAGAACTCGCTGACCGAACCACCAGTGGTCGACGTCATCACACAATCACCGCCATTTGCAGCGCCGTCGCGTCCACCGCCATCATCATCATTCTATGCACAACACAGCGGCACAAGATCCATGAAATTTTTAGCAGATAATTTAATTTAGTCTTGTGACTGTTGACGTTTCATTACTATGTTGCAACGTTGGCCGACACCGATCTGACAAATGGATGAGTTGTATTGTGGAGTAAGCTGGTTAAAGCATCCCTCAGGGGCCAAGACAGCCACCGCCACCACCACCACCACCACCACCACACCACACCACCACCACAACACCACCACCACCACTTTTACTCATGTGAAAATTCAGCAAGTCTTCAGTGTACAGACGTCTGTTTAATGGATGACTGTCAGTGAAACTGAATAAATGAAAGTAAGTGAAAGAAATAACAACAAATAATTTTCTGAATTGCTCAGCACAAACCAGCTGCTCCTGCCCTTCCAAAATCATAAATTAAGCAAAAGCAAAACAGAATGACCTTGCGAATGCCTCAGCTCAGGCCATTTCACTTTGGCAATTGTCAAAAATTATTTAAGGATAATTATTAGCACAGCCGTGGCAATTAATCAATCAACAGAAGCAAAGAAATAAAATACATGGCAACACAACAACCAACCAAAGCAAGAGGCTATAAACTGCATGCAGAAATAATCAATCAAACATGGCTGAGACATGGACCGCACAGCAACTGAAATAACCAATTACAAGGAAACCCTGCCTACTACCTCAGCCGTCGCTGCAGCAACCACTGGCATCATCATCATCATCATCAGCAGCAGCAGCAATAACAACCAGCAGCAGCACCAGCAGTATGACGCCAGCTGTTTGGCGGCAATGGGTGCGAATAAATGATCAACAAGCAAGGAACCTGGCTGGATTAAGTGCCCTGAGACTGACTTCTGTAGAAACAACAGAGGTTTCTTCAAGATGTAAGAATGGTAAGCATTTTTAAAGAATGGCAACAGAGAGATTTTTGAAAAGCATTATGTAAACATCCAAACAGAAGCATACAATCCAATCCTAAAATTACCTTCTCAAGATAAAAAAGGGTGGCTCAGAAAAACACCACACAAGTCACAGATCATGTTACTGATTTCATATCCAATTTCGTTTCCTAATTCTTTTGCTAATTAGATAAACTAGGTAATTCTGTATACCTGATGCTTCAAAAATATCACCAAAAGGACATTACCTCTAACTCTTGTTGTTTTCCCTTCAGAGCTTGCTCATTTTTGTAATCAGAACCTTCCCACCGCTGTCTTTTCATATGCATGGGAAGAAAAGCATCTTCCAAAGGGGTTTTGGACGAGACTTTTGCTGATTTTTGCAGATCAACATAGTTCCCTGGACAACTTTTGCGCAGCTCTGAGTCAGATGAAATCACCCGTGTCACATCAGAAACACCTTTCGACTCTCTTTTACGACTTATTAAACCCTCATCCTGACCACCTTTTGGTAACAAATTACACTGATGAAAGTCCGTTTCGTGAGTATTTACTGAGAGATTTTTGTTTATGAGACCTGACTTATCCATTGTTCCCTTTTTATTGCTCAGCTTGTTGTCGTACGCAGACGACTCGGACTTTTTGCAATGCCTAACGAGATTGTCACCTTCATCAACAGTTTCATCACCATCTGCCGAAAGTGAGCGCCTTCTTCTCCTCTCTGCATCTTGCAACAAATAACTTTTCAGCGACGAAGAACTGTTTGGTCGCCGAAATAAACCAGATGAATCGCGACGCATCCCAAGATTCTTAGATCCTTGCGAACCTTCTGTCGCCGCCTTTGCCTCTTTTGCAGCTGAACTGGCAACAACTTCTGAAGACGTGTCGCCCAGCGACTTCAGCTGTTGTACCCAGGCAGATGTTTTTTCAAGAGAAGCCCTCTTTAAGTTGGAGGTTTTGTTCAGAACATCCTTAGCAACCAAACTCGATTCATCAGATTCGTCATCTGCATCTATCATACGATGACCCAAGTCATCGTCACCAACTGTTGTTGAGTCGTTGTCTACGTCACTCGGTGCAGTAGTGTCACTTGGCGCGCGTTTTGTCACCTGAAAGTAAGAGGAATTCCTATCGCCGTTGCTGGCATTGTCGGCACAGCCTTCGTCTGGATTTGAATCGATGCCTGTGTCATGTGATCCAACACTGCTCTTTTCAGAAACTGTGCGGAAGCCATTTTGCTGATGCACTTTCCTCTTGTTTCTTGTTCTGTCAGTAAAATTTAAGCAAGTAAGTAGTAAGTAGCAGACATTAAGTGCAGCATATTTAATCTGGTGACAATTGCCTTTGTCTGCCAAGTCTAATTAGACTAATCACATCAAATTTTAGCTAACCACCAAATAATCTCGTATCGAGTCTACTTAATCAAACAATTTCCAATAACACACCACATCTCTGATCCACAGTAATAAAACTAATAACAATAATAAATATTACTGAAAAGAACACAAGTAATACTTTACAGTTTACTAGTAACTTACACTAAGCAGGTATCTAAAAATGCATTGTGATGCAATGTAATGTAATCAGAGATTTGCACTGCATCACGTTGAAGAAACTATGATATGCTGTTCTCCTCAGAACCGAGTCTAAAACCCTAGATCCAGTAAAACATCAAATAATATTAATAGTAATAATGACGACAACAACAACAACAACATCATATAAACCAGAAAGAATTTCAGACATCCATTCATGCACCACAACACGAAAACTTGTCATTTGCTTATGTACTTACCTCTTTGCGATCGGAGACTTGGAGCGCGGTGACGGAGAGTCTCGTGGCCTCGAAGTCTCGATGACCTGAGTCTGAACTAAGGCCACAACGAGAAGCAGGATAGAGGGACTGAACAGATGAGCCAACGACAAAGACTAAAAAGCAAAATGTGTATTTACCATGAATCAATACACAGACTCAACAGAATATTCTCCCATATCCTATATTGCAGCGCAGGAGAGGCGCTCATTTGTTGACTTTTCTTTAGTCACCAGCCATCAGTGGGCACAACTGACAATAACTTTCGTGTCATCAAAATATCTGATAGCCTGTCTTTTAGCCATCAGCATAGTTTGATTATCTCTTTTTGACTCTGCAAATTTTTTATTACCTATTACCTCTTTTAGTTATCCAGGATGTTCGATGACCTATTTGAACAGGAGCTAATGATCAGTTATTTTAGTTTCACACAGTCATCATGACCTTTCATAAAATACAAGTTTATAAGGCAACCCTTGCCATAAAAAACTCAGTGAAATGCCCCCAAAACTGGGACATGAGCATATTGGGCCCCTGAATCTGCCCTTGTTACATGGAGTCCACTCAACAGACTCAAACCTGCAATCGTTGAATTACAGACCAAGAACGCTACTGAATAGCCCAACATCTACTGATTAGCCCAACATGTCGCACAACATAATTGTCTGGTTGGATGATAGTTGTTAAGTGCAAACCTCAGCACCGAGCGTGTCGTTGACATCCGTAAAGTAAGTGACGAACGAAGCAATCTGTAAGGCATAGAGCAGACTCAGCAGCCAGAAGATAAACCAACTTGTGCTGCTCTTCCACCTGTCATTGGAAAAAAACAAGTCTTCCGGTAACACATAATCTATAATACATAACCTATTTTTCTTATCATCAGATCAACCAGCTGAATGATTGCTAACAGCCGACCTATTGTCTCTCCATCTGCTGCTCAAATCTCAGCAAATCATGTCAAAACTGTCGGCCAGCTGTGCATGTATGTGCGTGTGAGTGTGTCTGTGCTTTCATTAAGAATCACAAGTTCAACGTTGAGCAAATGATCCAGTAGCAGCAAAAGTCACCCAGTGGCATGTTTGTAAGGTAACAGGTAAAAGGCAGAAGGTAACAGGTAAAAGGTAGAAGGTAACAGGTAAAAGGTAAAGACAACACACTTTTCTACATTCATAAGCAGAAACTCCTCAGAATTGTGGTTCCATGGTTCAAAGATCTTTGTCATGAACCACAGAAGAAGGCAAACATCAAAACTGAAACACACCATCACAGCCTGACTTAGGTTAAAAACATTCAGATGTGAATTCCAGGAGGGACAAGTGCACCAGCTTGTCCCTTTGTGACGGCGCCCATGTATGCAGAGAAGAAAGAAATGAAAAATCTTAAATCGTACCACTGGTAGCAAAACGGCAGAAGCAAGGCTCGTACGAAGGTCTTCTTGACAATCAAGACCCAGCCTTGTTGTGGTCGAGTCTTGAAAAACGTTGAACCTGTTTCACATAAAAATACCTCAGCCTTTAAACCAGCAAAACAGCAATAAGGAAGTACCTAAGTACAAATTACAAATTTTAAGAACCTAAGCAGGCCTACAAAGTGAAAATTTCATAGGAAATGATCAACCCCACCTTGGCTGCCTCCAGATAGAAAATTTAAAATATGCAATTTTTGTTACAGTAATTGTAATAACAAATTTGTATAGCACCGCTTCAAGAGAAACAAACCAGTGATGCTCTCTATTTTAGCCTAAATGATGTTGAAGTCATCAAGACTGAAACATTCATCAGCAAACAATGATCGGATAGCTAGAAGAGTACCATAGGCAGGCTTCCACACAGGCACACAGCCCAACCAACATTTATACAACACCATCGTCCAATGAATAGAAAAGACAGATCTTCCTCCCTACGGTGAAACAAAGGTGCCTTTGAAAGCGAAATAAATACCAGCGCTTGTAAGATGCCACAACTAGACGCTTACCTCGTACTAGATCAACGTCGATTAGGTCAAGGTTGACCTTTGCTCTTTTCCGAGTTGCGTGACTGAAGCTCTACGAACAAACACATAACACAAAGAGTGAATAGAAAGTGCAAAGTGCAGTCATAAAAGTCAAGGACTGCTTTTGCCATGAAACTGAAGAATAACTGCGCTCTGTAAGTCTTGAAAAAAACAGACACTCATTTCAAGAAGCTGGCCGCCTGCCAATAAATAGTACACCTTCTGCAAACATTATGGCCAAAATCAAATGCTCTGTCGCCGCTAAACAATTTCCTCTATCATATTACTCGGCATTTCAGTTAGAATTTCAAAATACGTCTGTAAATACAGCACCCAGCATCGCCAATTTTACGAAGCGAATGAAGTCCAAATTTTATTGCAGAGTCATTGACCAGAAAAATATCTCTTCTTTACAGCATCTTAATGCCTTGTTTGTAAGCATTTTATTAATAAAGGACATTCATAGCTGGTTTAAATTTTATTCTTATCAATTTGCTTCTGTTTCAGATTAATGTCACTAATTCCACAAAGCAAAATAAAGTTCACATTTTACTGCGATGTCTGACCCGCAAAAGACACTTCTTTACAGCCTTCTTAATGTCTAGTTTATTACCATTTTGCTAATAAATGACATTTATTGTTAAAATTTTATTTCTTATCAATTTGCTTTTATTTCACGTAAATGTTTTTGATCTGACAACAAATGATGGACTTGTTTAGCATTCCAAAAACAGGTCCGTAATTAATTATCAATTAATTATTTGGTGCCATGGTTCCTGGGGCCCTGTTGGGCTTACAATTAATCATTATATATTATATTGTGAATTGTGCAAATAAAGGCGACTGACATCCTTACTTAATCAAATGTTGCTCAACTGATGAATTATGTACACTGGTGCAAAGGCCTGATAAGCTCATTTCAGCTTTTCTTCCCTGCCAGAACATATGCATGGCAGTGATAAAAAATTTATACCGATCAAGTAATATTACCTGTATAAACATTCATGTAAAAATTTTTGCCGCTATCTCAGTTATTGTAGTATGTGCATTTGCTTGAATAAACAAACTGAACTGAAGTCACACTCGTTACTTTCGTACCTTTCCAGGTAAGACTGTTAACACCTAGGTAGCCCTAAAGGTGCTGCGAGCAAAGATTACTGTCAAGTGTCGACAGCCAGGCGTATGATTTTACCGCAACAACCACAACTTCCATCCAAACAGATAGATGGTGCCAGCTAATGTAGTCTTGCATAAATATTCACAGATGAGCAATAACCAAAGCCGGGCCAAGAAGCTGATATCAGACTTCCAAGGCCCACTGTTCCATCCGGAAAATGACTAAGCGAAATACACTTGGAAAGACGGACTTCTCCAGTCCCTGGATAACAATTAGGAACCCTGGCCTACAGATCGATGAATCATGAATTCTGGGATTATATACAGGTCACAGTGGCAACAACAACCTTACCGGTATTTTTAACATTTAAGTTTCTGTTAATATATACAGTATATGTGTATGTATGTATGCATATACATGCATCTATGTATGCATGCATGTATGTATGTATGTACAACTGTACATGTATGTACCTGAATTTTTGTATTGCATATATTTCCTAATGATTTTGATAATCTATGATGAGACAGTTACAAACATTCTATTCACGAAATGCACTGGTTTATTTATTCATTTCTTATTTAGTTGATATATATCTGCAGTGCCGAAAGAGCCAAATGAATCTCTGTAACAAAGAGTTCATGCAGTCAGCAGCCATTGTCAGCGGTTGTTGACTTGCCTTCTGTGTCAGTTTGGCGGATTTTTCGTCTTAATACGGAACTTGCATGATAATTATTTCGGATATAATTGAAAATTTGCTGTTGCTTAGTTTGAATTAATTAATTAATCCTTATTTCCGCCGCCGATTTCGAACATTTTCGACGGTATTTTCTACACATATTATCTTGGCACACGTGACTGCATGAGGAGGGATGGGCTTCCAGGTTTAGGGTAAAGCCTCAAATCTACGGACTTATGTAGGCCGTCGTCAGCTGGGTAGTGGTCTTGGCGGGGAGGACCGACGACGGTCTTTGCAGTAACCTCGATCGACAACCACGGGTGGACCTCTGACCTACCGACCGGCAGAGGTCAATACCTGGTGGTCTACTCAGACTGCGACATCTACCACCAATCAGGGACTGCTGGGTGGTGGTGTTATCATGTACCACGGACTCTATAACGCCTGTTGTCGCTCTATAACCTATACCATCGACACAAATTGATCCAGGAACTTTGAACATTGTGTCCTCTGTCAACTTTTGGCAGGAATCCGTTGGTTGGGGTTCAGTGGCCCGGAAGTGTTTAAAAGTTGTGGGAGCCAACCTCAGCCAAGTACAGACCTAAGGTGGATAACATTAATTTGTGGCGTAATATCAGAGTATATATCACTATTATTTTTGTAGTATTAATGCTTGTTCGGGGGCATAGGTAGATATCTCCGATGCCCAAAAAAGTTGTGAGCATGCTCCTGCCTCAGCCAAAACTTGTGTGAGCATCGGCGCCTTTGATGCACTGGCTCCCGGTTGGGCTCCTTGTGTGTGTGTGAGCTCACCATTAGAGACTTCTAGTTATCTGCACACTGTTTGCTTGCTGACGTACTTTCTGTCCTTAAAGACGTCCGCACATCAGTTACGCTATCGTAGGCAGCGCTACTTAAAAGATACTACATCAAATGCCTAGATAACTCACTAATTAACTAACTAGTACCGTAATGCGTTAATTGAAACTACCTTATTTCTCACTCTTTCCACTTTTTATCTTCTGTACGTGTTCCATTAACTTCCTCAGCTTTCCATGAGCTGGATTCTTTAACTTTTTTTTGACCTGCGGTTCTCTAATCTGTAAGATCTCTTAGGGACCTAGACAGCACCATTTCCCAGGCTTCAAACTAAACCCTACCAATTACCTAAACACATAAACAAGGTCGACTGTCTGACTTCAACAGAATATATACTGTAGCTCCAGCAAATTACGCCGGCTGCCGTACACAGACCCTGATGCACTGGCACCCTGTTCAAGATAAAGTCCATCAATTTATTTACTGTGCAGGGATATCTCTAAATTAGGTCGAAGTTTGTTCCTGACTTAAACAACAGCTCCTGAACAGCGGAAATAAAAGTCGCAAACAGCCAAAACAACAGTTTGTTCTTAACAGTTAGTTTTTATCTGCACCTCAGATTCAGATTAACTGAACTTTGTGTTGTAAGTGCATGATGATGATGATGACAATGACGAAGATGACGACGACGACGAAGATGACAACAAGGATGATGATGAGGAGGAGGAGAACTATGATGATGATGGTGATGATGATGATGATGACGAGGAGGAGGAGGAGGAGAACTATGATGATGATGATGATGATGATGATAACAAACTTAGTTAAATAATATTGTACTTTCACTTAAATAGTCTTTGATGGGTTCTTACACGGCAGTATATAAACTTTAAGATCTGGAAATATATTTCCCTGACCCAGAATCAGGAAAAGGGTTACTGTTTGTTCACAGAAACTTCAGAAGACATTTACAGGAGGCTGACAATGCAATCGAAATGGATATCCATCCACCTGTGACATTCAGCTCAAACACAGAGAGGAAATCTGTTCATACTAAATCAGTCGATGCGCTGACCCCCTGTGTCCACGACCTTGGGATTCGTCCTTTGCCAGCTCTAGGGCCTAAGAAACGGAAATGAGCGCCTACCCTACATTCATCAAAGGACATGGGAGCTTAACTTTCTTAAATCAGCCAGGCATGATAAATGTGAACCTGAAAAATCTTGGTAAACAAAGGAGCGGATTTTGAATTTCACATTTCAGTAGTGATCAACCAGAACAGAAAACAGTTTCATCAAAAAAAGAATATCCCTGACACTGTGACCGAAAGTTCAAGCAGAATGACCCATAGTTACTAAATATATATTACAGCACTTGTAGTAAGACATAATTATGGCTCCTATAACCATTTCAGTTACATTTGCCTTTTATCTCCGCTTAAAAACAGTTCTCTTTCATCAGGGTTGGGCTGACAGCACCTCTGAGCAGACATCTTGAAAGGGCGCTATATGTACGTTTTACATGAATGAAAGAATAAATCAAATTTTACAGACTGAATTCAGAAATTTCTAGAAATTCCACTGATATACAATACCACAAGTTGGGAGGTTAAAAAAACATCATTTTGTCAAATTTTGCGGTAGCTTTCTTTGTCAGCTGACAGATCTTTTGACCTCAAAACCACGCTTCTGAGGAATTTTGACAAAGGCAAGTAAACAATCATGTTATCTTTACCTTATCCGCCTGAGGATTTTCTACAGAGGCAAGCAAGTATGAGCCTTTCTTTTTGTGCAGCTTTTTTTATCTACGTCCTTGGAAGCATAGACAGTAGGTACTATGAACAGGAATACACCAAAATTTATACAGCTCCAGTAAAGGTACACCTCTCACCGGTGCTCTACATTTGGCCCTGTGCCCATGGGAAGCTATTTCTGCAATGAAAGCAACTCAGTCCATACAACAGAGGTTCTGTAACTAATTTGTGTACATAAAGCAACATAACCTTTAGATGTATGTGTATGTTTGTATATGCATGTGCATGTGTGCATGTATAAATGTATGCATGTGTGTGCATGTATGTGCATATGTAAATATGAATCAGAATAAATGATACAGTGCCTTTTAAGTACCTTTGTATGAAGGGTACACCAGGAAGGGAAACCATCCACAGAATGGCTTGACAACATAGAACACTGGTACTGGTGCCATCACTGAAATAACTTCTTGCATACTACACAGTGCAACTAGTCCCGCAATACATTTAAATCGTGATCAACTTCTTCTACTGCAATGAAAAGCTAAGGAAACACTGCATTAAATCATTCCACAACCAAGTCAGTTATGTCAAACGCAGAGAGGTCAAAGCAAGCCTCACCGTAGTGGCTGCCTTCAAGAGGCAGGATATAATGCCTTCAACACAATAAGCCAAGGAGAACTTAGACCAACCTTGAGAACAGCCTTTTCCAGAGACCTTTCCCACACCTGTTTCTCGTAGGCACCGATCTGAAATACAGAATTCCACAGCAATGTGTATGGTGTAGACGTATAGAAAACAAATGCTGGCCTAGAACAAAACTAAGGCACCATAGATCATATACGTGCACAAGACACAGCAACTCGATCATCGATCATCGTATTATTAGTCGAACATAAAACTCATGACAACGGGGTTTATCTGGGATGGCTAGCTTTCCCATAAATCCTACTTCTCTGCGATTAAGTCAGACTAATACCTATGATGATGATGATGTGAAGATAATGATGAAGAGGATAAATAAGATGAAGAGGATGAGAAGGATCAGGAGAATGAGGGATGACGATGAGGATGACAAGGATGATGACAACAACGATGATGAGGAGGAGGAGGAAGAGGAGGAAGAGAAGGAGGAAATGGAGGACAACTATGATGATAAGGATAATGACATGATTTAGTAAGTTGTGGATCACTAAAATAAACTCTAATTCAACAGTCAGCAGCAATAAATCAATGGCAGAAACTGTTTAAATTTAGTAGAATTATTTTCCTCTCGCCGTTAATGAGGATGAAGTCGGACCAAGTAAACTTCTGCTAAAGTAATTATGTGAAAAGTAAAAGCAAAGCTCCCATGTCCCATAAGGAATATAGTGGAGGCACTCATATCTTTTTCTTAGGTCCTAGAGCTGGCAATGGACAAATCCCAAGAACCTGGACACGGGACCAGCGCATTGCCGTTCACTTCCCACCGAATTACACTGCTTGATTACAAAGGCATATGTGCTCAGACAGCTTGCCCAGGGTCGTTACACGGAGTTGAACCCGCCATCATGATATGCAAATCACGATAAAATTAATTTCTTTATCAGTTCCAAGCATCTAGATTTTTCAGTATTATTGCTGCAGATATATTTAACAAAGTAGATCATAGATAAAAGAAGTGACTGGATAAGCTTACAATTTCTTGATAATTGGAAATTGATCTATTAATCCATTCCATGTTCCACAGAACTGGCAGGAAAAAACATAATACACACAAGCTGGGTCTGTATAATGCCTGAAAGAATACAACAGCTAATATAATAACAGCAGTTAACTAAATATAATCTGCTCAAACAACAAGACTAGAGTTGCCCAGCCGATCACAGTACACAACTTTTTTATCAGGGCCAGCACCAGAGGAGTTTTACACCCCAGGTGTACCTTGCACCAGGCTCCCCTACCCTTTCCCTGATAGCCACATTTGTTTGGCCCACTTTGGGCCACTAGCTGACCCAGTGGCAAAGTTCAAGCCCACCCACCCCCGGTTGGCCCAATGAACATGGTTATCTGGGTTAACTTTTCAAAAATTAATAAAAATTTTGCACTTTCGCTTAACAATTTCAATTTCAGCCCATGAGTCCATTGTACAGTCGTATACAGATCACATTCAGTTCCAGTAGGTTAGAATTATACTGTACATGCTTTCTGTTTAGCAAACAAATGTAGAAACAAAGTCGTTCATGTCAGTGTTTTGAACAATGTTCTTTTTATATTATCAATGATCTAACAAGTGTCTTTCCTGTAGCATGGATGTTAAGTTTTGCAGGCATAATTGTATCAACTTCAGCTTATGTGTTTAAGAACTTAAAAGCCAATTTAGCAATTTCTCAAAGGCGTTTATGCAAGGCTATCTGACACCTCTAAAAGAAGCAACTTTAAAACAATATCTGTTTCCTAGATTTTTGCACACTAAGAAATGCAGAACTTAAAATAATTACATTAGAAAATGGCTGCTAAAAGTGATATGTGAGAAAAAGTGTAAACGCATAACAACTTTCAGGCTTTGTAATTCAAATGCACAACATACAAGATTAAATTGTAATACAGTGGCAGAAAAATCCAGTGCTATATAAAGATATGAAACATAAGACAGGAAGGAAATGACCCAATACATGAAACTGCCCACCGATGCAAAATTTTATGATGGTTCACAATAATCCTCAACTACTGTCATATAAAAGAAACAGACAAAATGTTTAATGAACTGTGACTGATGATAACAAATGAACCAGGATGTGTAAAGAAAGTATCAAAAATGAACAAACATCTTATACGATAGCAACATTAAGTTTACCATATGGCCTAAAACCCCAAACAATTTATAACAGGTCAAAACAATAATTATTCGTTGCAATTTGGCAGCTTAAGAAATGAAGACTATTGCGTAATGATGTATGAATTTTGCAAATTCACTCTTCCTCAATACCTTCCATCATTCCCCCACCATCATCTGTCTGAAGCCCCTCTATCTATTACTCCTAAGGTATTTCATTCAAAACTGAAGTCACACCTTTTCAAGAAATCCTACCCCAATCCATCGAATCCGTCGCCTTCCCAGTCAGCTTCTCTGCCCTTCTGTTTCTAGTCTTCTGGCAACTGGGACTTGGTCTTGCCATGGCATCTTTGGACAACCCGTCCGACATGACGCAGCACTCGTGAATAAGCTGGTGCCCTGCGCTTCGCTTTAAAGTAGCGATTTCGAAATTCTGAGTTTACGAATAGACTGCACAAGGCAAACTTACTAGGAAATTTCCGTTTAAAGAACTTGTCAGAGGGAATGTACATACCAAACGTTGAATTCTCGGAACCGTTGTCAAGCTTAGCCTCGTACTGCGCAACAACCACTCACATTCGAGTATTTATTTTCAGAATTAAACTGCATAAACAACAAAATGCAATTCTTAAACCATCAATTCAGACATGGACGACATCAGCTGAAACCTCCCTCCACAGCTGTTCTGTAACTCAGACACAGGCGGACACTTTCAGTCAGCAGTCTTTGGCATTTAAGCCATCTTACATTCGATGTTCAACTGCAAGCGAAGATAAATCGCACCGAGTATGCTAAGCCAAGCACAGCGTCCCATGATACCGCCAAACTCATCATAGAACTTACGGAAACCTAACGCCATAACATTCAAACCTTACTCAACCAGATAACATTATCCTTCTTCCACTCTCGCGCCGATCTATTTATAACAGGTAACCAGGAAAAGCAAAGGCTAAATCCATTTATATAGCAAAATCAATAATGTTTTTCTGGTATTCGATCATTAACTTAAATGCACCTATTAAATGAAAATTTTTCATAATGTCTTTAGGAACTGTTTAAATGGCCTGTTAAACCCGTGTTTGCCAGTTTATTTTTTAAATAATAGAACAGCTAAAATATAGCATCTAGGTGTGACGAAGTGGATAAAGAAAGAAATGGATAAACGCAGAGACAGCCAATGGGGATTTCTTGTTTCTGTATATATTTTAAAAATATATTGTTATTAGAAAACGCCAGCATTTTGACGGCACAAGTGAAGAAGACCGCGAGTAAAAATGTACAAAAACAGTTGTAAATATTAATCAAAACGTCCACTTAGCCGCTGAACAGCCAGACTCGCTGTTTCTACGTCATTTATATATCACGTGTTTCCGGTTGAAATTGCAAACGAAGAAGAGTTGCAAAAATCGAGATTTTAAACGATTTTCTCGTTTATCTACAGAATGACTTCGAAATCGAACGAAGACCTAAAATCTGACAATGGTAAAATTGTCTTCTTCTTACACGTAACCAAATTTGCATTTATATTTTAGCATTGTGAGTTAAATGGACTCCCATAATGTTATGGTCAAATTGTATGGCGAAATTCAGAACTCTTAATGCCATGAAAATGTTAGAAATGCTTAAAACTCTAATATTAGTCGCTTCATTTTAACGCGAAAACTGTTCAAGCAGCTTGTAGCTTCGCACCAACGAGAGCAACTGCTTGCTGAGTAAATGCCAAAACATTTCTCCGCCCACCTGTCACCGCATCCATAAAATTTAAAAATTGCTGAATTCCATAGCTGCGCCACCTCTCTGGAATAAACTTCTGTCAGAATTACGACGAACACCTGACCAATCCTCCGAACTCACCAACATTTCACCTCTTGCAATCTTTGTGCAGGTCTTTCACTCAAAACTGAAATAAACTCCTTCCATAAATCCTTCCAAATTCCTCCTGTTTCACATGTTGGTCTTGCTACTCCAATTGTAAACATCATCCGCTGCAGGTGTCTGCCTGCCTGACACTTGGATTGTGACCCTCCTATCAAATTTGTATGACTGCATGTCTGTGAATAAGCTGGTTGCCGCAACTCAGCTTTCATTCATTGGATGCTGTGGAAATCTTGAGTTTACTTTTATGATACATACAGAGTATCTTGTGTGTCCCAAGACTCTTGACTGTCAGAAGATACATTCAGACAAACATGCATGTACATGTATAACCAGCATACGTGGTGTTTATGTTGTAGGTGATGCAGTTGAAGGAGCTGCTGGAGGTCCAATGCCTTACTTGACACAATCACCAGATGATCCTGCTAGAGCTACAGAAAGCCAGCAAGAAGAATGGAGAACAGAACTCGCCAGGGTTAGCACAGCCAATTTTTACCAAACACTTAGCCGAAAAAATGAGCTCTACATCTAACTTGGATTTAATGTAGTCTTCAGCTTACTGTTATGCAGAATGTCTTTTGATTTTAGAATAAAAGTATTCCAGTGTTGTCCTTATAAAACTCTATCATTATTTAGGCAAGCAAGGAAGGATAATATAAGGGAGGAAAAGTAAAAATTTCCAGGTACATATGTAACCTTGAGGCAAATGGAGAAAGATGCAAACTAAGAAAAATTCAAGGTGTTATGTATAAAAAGAAGTAACACCTGTGTAGATCTGTTTAACAGCCATTTTTGGAGCTCTTCTGATATGTTCATTCATTCAGAGTGTTAATGTAGTGTTACTTCAAGATATCCACCCAGCATTCCATTCAAGATATCCACCCAGCATTCCATTCAAGATATCCACCCAGCCCTGGCAAAAGAGAAAAGTTTACGAGAGTTGGTGAAAGGTGTATGTGGCTTCTATAGCCAGAAGGGCCCATCGAACTTGGAGATACCCAGAACTTAGATACGTGTATGCAAACAACGTTGGTGTTGGGAGATTTATAAAACTGGGGATGAGTGAATGAGAAACAGACCATGTGTGAATAAGGATGTCATGAATTCTTGTGGCCTTGTAGCTGGAGTATGAGATTCAGACGTTGAGAACTGTTCTGATTGCAAAGAACCGAGAAGCAGCGATTTTGAAGCAGAAACTTGGAATTACTCCTATGGTTGAGATTAAACAAGATCTTCAGTATGGAATTCAGACCATCAAGGAGTCTGGAGCGTAAGTGAATCAAATCAGATCGGTTCTAATCCTGTCTGATGATTTAAAAATAATAAAATAGTAATAATGACTTTATACATCATTGTGGCATGACCTTGGCTGAAGAAAAGAGTGCTGTACCTGAGTTGTCAAATCAGATCTGGACAAGAAATTTCTTGAAGTGTGATTTCAAATAATGGTTGATTGGTTGATTGATTGATTGTTTTATTCTTGACTAGATTAACAAGACTAACTGTTGGTACTTGTTTTTTATGAAAGGCCTGTTGTGCTGTCGTTTCATTAGTTCTTGCATTGCCACTTAAACTTTTCTTTCCACTTTTCTCACAGGAGATTGTTGTTATGGAGGTGTTACCATTTACAGACACGACAGTGTGAAGATGTGGCCTTATTTACTGCAACTGTTTTGAATAACATTTTCTCTGTATTTACTTAGAGATAACTAGAACTACTTTTTCTTTCAGCTATGTGAAAACCAATGCTGCCTTACGATCGTTTGGAGATTTTGCGAGCAAGAAGCTTGGGGACCTAAGGTGAGTGTAGGAAGAAAAGACTTGACAGCAAATTGCAGATCATTTAACTGATGTAGTGAAGTGTTAAATGGAGGTCAGACTGATTTTGCTGATTCGTTGTGATTAATGCTGGCAATGATTTTTCCTCTCCTGTCCCATTTTTCTACTTTTTTTTTCTTTACGTGGTTGGTGTGATAAAGTATTGGCTGGTGATTATAGTCATTTATGTTGCAGGAATTCAAATGCTTTTAAATCAGTTGAAGAAAAAGTTGGTGGAGCATATTCAAGTGTCAAGGTGAGCCTCCGTTAGAATCTTACTGTACTTCTGACATTTGTTGCCAGGTTCATTACAACTCAGATGTGAAAATTATTTTAAAACTTGTGCTGGACAAGGATTTTGCAGGTTTCTTGGTTTGACACTTACTTAGTTGTTGTTGTTTAAAATTTATTTATTTATTCATAATTTCTGATGTTATTGGTAAGACAAATTTTATTCCTGAGGGATTTTATTCTAGTTTTCTGAGAAATATGAATTGTTGCAGTGAGTGATCAATTTCATTTTACAAATTGCACTGACAGAGTTAGACTTTTTAAGAAGCAAATGATTGTTTTACGTCTGGGATACTTGTTGTGTCAAACCAAGTGAAAGTTGCTTGCACATTTAGCTTTTTTCCGTGACATGAGTGGCAACGATTCTGGTCGATTGAACTGCGAAAACACAGCATGAAATAAGATAAAGCAGGTCTTTATAGACCGACCTGTATGTAGCCGTGAACTAAAACATCAAACTTGGTTAAGCAGTTGTTGTTAACTGACATGTATGAAGCCATTTACTGAAACATTAAGGAGGTGCATCATTCCAGAATGCTAGCAGTAAAATAAAACACAATTAGTTTTATTCAAGTGTATGATGTGACATCTGGCCCAAGAAATGCTAGGACTTTCTCACCGATTTTGTTCGGAGTATCGGTGTTTACTTTAAGTATTGTGACATTCATTATGTTGAAAGCAATCACGGTCTGTAGGCAACATAAAATCACGACTGGTAAGTAACACTTTGTCTTCGTGTTTATTGTATTCATTTTGTGTTCTTTTCGTTGCAAACAGGGCCAAGGAATACTCTTGTATTCTTTACGTAGACATAGTTTGTGCTTACGTTAAACAAATTGAAGCAAATTTTTTACAGTACAGTCAAAATATGATTTTCTTCTGTTCTTATTTTTTAGTCCTGTTTCTTAAGTGTGCTATTAATATTTCATTTGTGAATTTGACTTATGTTATCTAGGAACTAATATTTCTTTTATTTTTAATAGCTGTGAAAATTGATGCTAATGAATTCTGTTTTTAGACGAAAATTACCTGGGTAAATCTAATTTTTCTTTCTGTCAGTTTTGTGTGTATTCCATTTGAGTGTCAGTTTGCATTTTCATGTATTATTTATGTTTAAATTTATATCTTTGTGCTCTTATTTTCTTCAATAGTTCTTTGTGTTTCTTGTTTTATGTCTTTGCTGCAATTTTCTGTGATCCGTAAATTGTGCCTTTCACTGTTCAGCTGATTTGAACATATCTAAGTCTAAAGAATGAGTGAAGGGTTATAAGAATTCTGATGTCCATGATGTAAATGTCCAAATTCATTTTCATTCAGTCATATTGCAGAAAAAGCATCTAAATTTAGTGTCCTGCAATTAAAGTTTTGTACCAGTGGAGATGCGCACCACAACAATTAAACTTTATGATGGGAATAGTTTGATGAGAAGTAGATCAAAGAGCTGTCTATTTCATCTTTGGTAAATTAAGGTGCATATTTAGATGCTGCAGTTTTATTTTTAATTATCCTGCACTGGACAGGATAATTGTTTCAATCAACCACCAGGGAGACAGCCTACAACCGGGGAGGCAGAGTATTGGATTACTTGCTTTTAAATTTGTCGTACATTGAATTAAATTAATCTTTATTTTTATACGGTTATAGTATCAGTTTTGATCTAAATCTTATCAAATTGGTTGACTTTTTTCATCTCAGTTATGAGATAAGTTTTCATTTCTCGTTTGTATTGGTTTTTAATTGTTTTCCATGGCTGTCTCTGCATGGAAAAACACGCCCACTGTGTCTCACCGGTTGATTGAATTCATTGTTGCGTACAGCAGGTTCCCTTCACTGCTGTATAACTGTTTTGGAATATGTCCAAACTAACATGGCCGGCATACACTCAGCTTTATGTGGTCATGAGGCACCCATAAGCTGCAGATTCTATCCCTTTTTTGACTAATTTAGGTCACATCTTCATCTTGTATCATTGTTTAATTTGATCAGAGGTTGATTTTGTATAAAGTTTACCACACTGAAATGGGCCATGTTACTTACTGTGGACATTTCTTCTTTCGAGAATGGAAGTTTAAGCAAAAACACTAGCTTTCATGTATTGAACCAAAATATTTTTAGGTATATTTAAGTTGAATAAGTTAACGTTACATGTGTTGAAATTTAGATAGCTGATTATAACTGGTTCTTGCCAGTTGCTGATTACAGATGTGCTGTTGTGCAACAATGGTTTAAAGCTTTATTGTTACTAGTTTCAGATGTTTTTCCTTCAAATTCTTTCAGAAACTAACTTGTTAGGTGTTCAAGTTATTTTTGTATTTAATGTTTTCTGATTTGTTGCATTGTTTGTCAGCAGTATCATCATAGAAGTGTGCCGTGCTTTAACTTAAATGGCAGATATTGAATTCTGGCAAAATCTGAGGAAGCCAAAGATGTATTTGCCTGGTGACCATCTTGCAAAAGGATAACTTCGTGATTTACGTGACAATTTTTAAAACCATGTTCACTTGTTGTTTTTCAAGGCCAGTCAAACACTGGATCGATATTCATGCCAGATCAAATAATTAGAAGACATTAGTGCAGCCAGGAATGCAATGGTCCAAAGTTGACGTTTTTAGAAGTGTGTTTTGGCATGGAGTGGATTCTAGGAGGGGGCATTAATTTGAGACAAAAGGAGAAAATTGCATTAGAAAATGGTTAAATCTCATATTTTGCTGTGCTCACATCCAAGTTTTCTGAGTACTTGAATTTTCACGTGGATGAATATGTTGTTTGTTAACACCTTGATTCTTAGTATATTATGGTTTTCCCAGCTGTCAATGGAAAAGTAATTTGGATTGTTTTAGGTCTTATTTTGTTTTAACATTCTCTAAACTGCCTGAGTGTCTTGTAGCGACGCGTGACTTCAAGCAAGTCGGAGGGTAATTTCAAGGAAGCTCTTGAATCGGAGCCTGGCTCTCCATCTGGTGATGGGCCTAATGAAATCCTCAGTGACAGGCAGTCGTCTTAAAGAGCACGGTGATGTCCGAGGACAGCCAGCTGTGTATTGACATATATGCCGGTCGTTACGTCTTCACTGAAAAACCGTGTTGTTCAATCTGCTTGGTAGTAGTTCTTTGCATTCCATGTTTAATCTGTTTGCCGATAAATTGCTGTTTCGTTTCCTTTGACGCGTTGTCGTTGTCCTCGGCGCATGGGCCGTTGGTGCATTGTTTTAATGCATTGGCATAGACGTGTTGTCTTTAGAGCACTGGCCTAGATGCATTGTCTTTAGTGCACTGATTGTGAAGTATTATCTTTAGGGCATCCATATTGTCTTTAGTGCACTGGTCTTGGAATACTAGCACTGCTCTTGAAACGCTATCTTGAGTGGCTAGTCTGGAAACAGCCTCCGTGTCCTACCGTTGATCTTGATGCATTATCTTTGATGCACTGCTCATGAACTAGTGCCGTAGGTGCAGTGGCACAGTTCGTTAGGGTCAGACCCTGAAGTTTCAATGAAGTGTGAGTTCTGTCATCTTGTAATGACATAGGTTTCTGTTCTGGTATCTCTATTGTAAAAGCACAACTGAACATATTTTTCATTGCCATTTGTAACTGTTGCTGGAAGTTGGAGATGTCTTTTCTGTTCTAATTGTAAGTGCTGTGTGGCTGTTTGGAAATGGTTTTCCACTGTGGTTGATTTGTAAATAGCTGTACCATAATTATATTGGTATGACATGGTCATTGTTGTTGTCAATATGTTAGTTCTGCTTAAACACTGTGGCCATCTATTTCCTGTGGCCCTTGGATACCATTAGAATTGACCCAAAACTTAAGCGAAATGGCCCAAAATTTGAGTATCATCAAAGTGTCAGAACACTGGTAGTTCTGCGATCTCTGTTGGAAATTTAGTTAAGCCTTTTGTGAGTTTTCAGTTGTTAAATTATTTAACATTGATAATATGCTTTTGAGAATTATCTGTAACTGTAGTATACTTGGTTTCTTATAACTCCAGGAAAAGTTTTAGTCTGGAAGGCTTTTGAAATTTAAAATCTGCTATAGTTTGTACTCTTACAGTCGGGTCCTTTCTGTGTTATTTCAGATCTATAACCTTTTCTTCTACTCAGCAAATTTTATTCTCAGATTCATCCACTGTTATTTATTTTCAATAAATTTTCTCAATTTGCGGTACAGGAGGTAGTTACACTCTCAATATATTCATTCTGTAGCTGTATTTTATCTTTTATTGGTTTTTTAAATTTTATTTTGTCTTTCTTGCATGCTAGTGTAGTGCAAAGTACGTATTCCCATACATCTCCATTTATCCTGTTGATATTTTGAAGTAGCTCAAAATGTCACTCAGTCCTTTCTTGAATTAAAGTGATCGCTTGCTGCATTCAGTGCAGTACTGCTGAAGTTTCAGGCATTTCTTCTTTTCCAACATCAAACACTCTTTTGTCTGTCAGATGAATGAGACAAGTTAAAATTTGCAGCTCTTTTAATTTTTGTAATTAACAGTTTCTAGGTGGTTGCTTCAAACGAAACATTTGTTACTTTCCTGTTTGTTGGATTTACAGATCTGAAGGTTATGCAATATATGCAGCTACTCTTTGTTTCACTAAATAATACTAAACATCTCAAAAGACTCTTCACTTTCATCAGTTTCTGTGGGTAGACTGTCGAAAGTATAGGCGTTGTTGATAGCGACCTTTCACAATTTTATCAAAAAACATAACTAACCAGGGAGCAATTCTTTCTAAAATTAAGTCTAAACAATTTTTCTTCTTATCTGTTGCTTTTGTTGCTGTAAGTGATGATTCTTTGATGGCCAGTCTGTTATAAGCACAGATATTTCGATATTATGTAGATGCATGCATATATAACATTATACATACATGTATGACATTATATATACATATATGGAGAGAAATTTTTACTTGTAAACTGGTTTGTAGGCTGAAAATGATATGATGTGCTGTACAACTTAAAAATCTGTATCTGTCCAGTGCTATGAATTGCTACATGATCCTTATTTTGTGGGATGAGGGGTAAGAAAACAAATCTTTGAAAGATGATGCAAGAGATATACATGGTTGTATATATTCATATATATATAAATATAATATTATTCATTGCGACAAAATGTGTAATTTTTTGTCCTTGGCAGAGACAAGATTTATTTCATTACAGATATTACTTAAGAAAGCTAACGTAGTCATTAATATTTTCATAAAGGTGTTTCGGTTTCTAATAAACTAGTTTCTGTGGAATTTTCTTTGAAAATTGTGGTGCTTTGTGAAGCCTCAACTTTGAGTTCAGTACATTTTGAGTGGAACTGGACAAAAGATTGGTTCAACTGCAGACGAAAAATAACACTTTAGTAACGAAGAAGTGACAGATTTTCTTTGTTGATCTGCAGGATTATTTTGATTTTGTGTTAATAAATTATTTTTGTTCTCAGTTATCCCACTGCCGGTTGTCAGAAAAAATGGTATTTTGTATTCAATGCTAGCTGGAACATTCCATGCCAAAGTTCTGTGCAACAGGCCTAAGCCTCTGGTGCTCCACGAATGTTGGGCATTACATGGGATCAACACAAACATCACGAGTACAGAAAATCCCTTTGGCTGCTGTAGCCAAGGAAGCTACTTTGTAGTGGTGTAGTTGCTTTCTATGCCAAATGGCTGTCCAGGAAACAGCAGTTTGCAGTTTCACTGACATGCTGCTTTCTAACGGCCAGATAAAGGACTTTCGCAAAGAGAGGAAGGGACGGGTCAAGCAGACCCTTTTGCCTATCGATTTTGTTTTGACTGAGCGCCTGTGAATAAGCTGGTTCCCGCGACTTAGCTTTCGTTGAGCGCTGTAGAAATCTCGAGATTACGATGTCGACAGGTGGAGGAGTTATGCCCAAGTTTGACGTCCGCATCTAAATTTTGTGCAGTTATTTCAGTACAGCACCAGGCACCAACTTCAGCCAGACATCAGGCTGTACTGCGTTGGATCTAAGAGTACCTTTGCAGGACGCGGCAGTATAACGGTACTCCACCCAGTAGCCCGGTTAGCATTACAAAATCAGCAGGATAGCCTAATCTAGGCCTTAGTACGCTACTGGAGTGCAGAAGTCCGCAAAGGGTGTCGGTGTAATTCCAAATGCGCACAAATGTGGGAGGGGTCTGAAGTAGGTCGTTTTGCGGACATCTTTTATGGATGACCCCTAAGGGAAATATTGAGAAGCAGAGTTGAACTAGACCTTAGTTCGTGGCTGCAGTCGATATCCCCAAAGAACCGATGAGATTTCAGGATTTAAGATTTCCACGTAGGTCTGGAGGCCCCAGCAGAGTAATGACTCCATCAGTCTGAGGTGTCGGTTCTGAATGGTAGGAAGTACGAACCGGTTCAATACTGTTTGTCCGATACGATTTTTACCTAACCAGTGTCTTTTCAAGGGGTGGGGTACACCTGTAA
Source organism: Norana najaformis (assembly GCA_964023275.1). Taxonomy (NCBI): domain Eukaryota; kingdom Metazoa; phylum Annelida; class Clitellata; order Crassiclitellata; family Hormogastridae; genus Norana; species Norana najaformis. Next base: position 25,151,148 of record OZ029922.1, read on the forward strand.
TCGCGTGTAAGTACGACGGGCAGCTGTGGTGAACGATATTGTCTGATAAATTCACTGAAAAATAAACAGGGTCGAGGCCATACGGTCGCTGTAGAAAAACATTTACATTACTTATCTTCTGGTGAGCAAAGGTGTTACTGGTAGGCAACATCTGCGAGATTGGATCAGAACTCGGTCGACCGGGACGAGTTTGCTTCTGCGTAGATAGGAAATCTCGAGATTCTACAGCGCCCAAAGAAGCTAAGTCGTTAGGTGGTACGTATGGGATTTCAACGGGTGATTGGAATTATTGAAAATGAATTGAGTGATTTCCATGCATTTTCATTCAGAGCATAAAAGAATGAATTACTATGGAAAGAGCACTAGTGTCAGTGTCTAAGCGAAGTTCCAGTGATATCTTCGTAACGAAAAAGTCATAGTTGCTGGAATTCTCGAGCGTTTGAAGGCAGCAAAGCATAGGTAACGTATACATAATCTATAAAGTCTGCTAAAATACTATCATTAGTAAGATTTAGTAGCTTAATAATTAAGATAAGAAACATTCTATTCAGAATGCTTACTCGCGTACTCAACAGATATCGCTACATATAATTTACATTTACATATCTTTGATTTACATCTCTCGCGAGACTTGGTCGCGAAATATTTTTTGTGTTCTTAAGGGAAACTCTTGAAATATCGCCCACAAATTTAGTCGTGATAATTTCCGGAGACGCTTCAATAAAAACTAAGTATTATTGCATAGGTGAATCGTATTTCACTGTTTTGCGATGGATACTTTCGTCGAAGAATTTGCCAGCAAGGTAGCCTGTTATGTTTCATTGTATGTAGGCTTATACAATGGTTACAAATCTCCACCAGGGTCGCCCTACACCTCGGCTTGACATAATTACAGTCTCAGAAGCAGTCAGAAGTAAGAACATTAAAAACTAAGAACGTTAGAAAAGCCAACTTTATAGTTTAGGTATTCAATGTATGCCTTGACTCGGTAGTTCTACATCTACATAGCAACTCCTGCGCAGTATATAAGAGTTACTGTGATTTTTGAATGGTGGACAAGTAGCATGCCTCAGGAAATAACGCAGCACTTAAACATTTAAAGTCGTGGTATTTGCACTTTAGCTGACATTAATAATTTAGCTGCTATTTTGGCTTATCTGAATGCATCTTAAAATTGTTCTCATTAATTAACACAGGCTAATTCTTGTTCTTTCTCATAATATTTATTGCTTTCATTTGTGAAAGTCTTTCAGTTCTTTTAGCACGGTGCAGATACTGTGCAGATGTACTTTGCTGTTTTCAGCTGGATGAGGCAAAGGCACTGGCATTGAAAATGTCCATTAACCAAGAAGTTGAAGTTCTCAAATATGTTTTTCTCTTTGTCGAACAACTTCAGAAAGATCTGATTGATAAGCTCACTGTCAAAGGAAGTCTAGTCACATTCTCATTTATTCCAGAAACGGTGAGCCAATCGAAAGTTCCTAACATCTCTGAAGTTTTAGGAATTTTATTTACTGTAACCAACCATTTTGTGACACATTTATAAATTCTGAGAATTTTTTTTATACACCTTCAAGGTGTTTACTCAGTGGTGACCCCAGCTGAGCATCTTTGAAAGTTAACAGTGCAGGCAGTATTGTAGCTTCAGTTTCCTTTAGATTGAATAACAGCTTAGTCAAATATAATTTGACATACTACATGTATTTAACTGATAAAACAGATGTTTAGGTTAAAGCATGAACTTTATGGGGCATGGTAGCCGATTGGTTAAAGTGCTCAGCTTGTAATGCGGAGATTACAGGTTCAAGCCTCCCCTTAGATGGTTACTGTATAGGGACCTTGAGCAAGTCATTAACTCGCAGTTGCTTCGCTCCTCAGATTCAGATTACCGACCTTGCACGTTAAAAATCCAAAATAATAATAATAATCTTGTAGTTAGTGAGTGTTTTGGACTGTCAGTTCAGAAGTTGGGTGAGTCAAATCCCTTCCAAGTCATTAAAATTTCTAGAATATTGTTCAGCGATGATCTGAGTGCGTCCATCAGCTGCGTGCTGTTGATGCGAGGATAACTGAGAGGATTGAGCACCTGTCGTCTTGCAATGAGGCTAAAAAATTTGCTGGCGTGTATTGTGCATGGCTGCCTTTTGGGTTTAGCTTAAAGAACTGTGCTTCTCAGGTTCTTTTCTTCTTCTTCTTCTTCTAAGGCAACATTGAAGATGTGCGAAATATTGTTGGCATCGTTACTCAGTGGAAGTTATTGAATGTTATGTTAGGAAGTGGAACAGATGCCTAAAAAGCATCTAATGAATACATTTGTTATAGTGCAAGTGTCTAAAAGACTAGAATAACAAGTCGGCTGTATATATGTCCTTGAGAATACGTTTGATATACTTTACACTAAGGTTTAGTACAAAGTTACAAGCATGTTTACATATTTTTGCATTGATGGGGCTTATGCCACAAACCTCCATTTGTATGTGGCATGCACAGACTCTTCTGTCAATGTGTGTGATTTCTGTTGCTACTGTAGGGCATAGGAAATTGTATGCAGAATGTTTTTGTAACTCCTGATGCTGACACCACATACGTAAAACAAAGAATGCTTGAACACTACAATGGTCGAATCCTCCCGGTAGCCAAAGAAGAGGAAGAGGGCACTGAAAAGTGTGATGGATTTCGCCAGACCTGTGATGAACTCGATAAACACTACTTCCAACAGTTTTCCCAAAGCGGAAATGACATGGAGATGATTTCCGGTGTGCTTGATTCTGGGACACAGGGAAAACTAGATTTGCCCGAGAGCTCAAGCAAAGGCCTCCACAACACTTTCAGTACTGGCGACAGTTCTGTTTCTCTGATCTGTCTGGCTGGCCCGAAATCGAGAACTGTATCGATGCACTGTAAACGAACTCTAGCTGCTAAAGTCCGCGCTAGCTTAAGCAAATCGAAAGCTGGGGCTGAAGACTCACACACTGTATCAAACGTTACATCGGTTGTCAATTCTTCCACGAAAAGTAAACACGAGGAAACGAACAACACATCGAATTCAAATCTCAACAACGGTCTTGAAAACTCTGCTTGTTCGTCTGGCAGCGTCTTCGAAGCCGCGCCACTGAAAAGATCTCGTCTGAGTGCCGGTCGAAGATGCAGACGGGAGCGAGTGGACGGCAAGTACACGTGCTCGTTTCCGGGATGCTTCGAGAAGTACTCGAACCTGGAACACGTGGCTGACCACGAACTGCAGCACACGGTCCCTGGTGGGCACTTCTGGCCGTGCTCTCAGTGTCCGCAGAGATTCAAATGGCGCCACTATCTGCGTTTACACCTCAAGTTGCAGCACAGATGCAATGAGGTTGCTCCCGTTGAGATGCCTGTCTCTTAGGCGATCTTAAGAACAATTGTAGTTACTTCAATTTTGTAAAAACAATTTTGCTTTGTTGTGAGAACTGAAAACTTGCATTGGTGCTTGTGAAGCATTTCTCACTTTCTTCTGCACAACCTCTTGTTGAGAGAGGTTGCTTGTTGGCATAAATTGTGAAGCCGTTTTATAAAGCAGTCAAGTCACCTAAGACGTGTTGTAAAATACTGTCCTGTTGTAAAAGCAGTTTTCCCTGTTTGTGGTTTGTAAGCCAGTTGCTGGCTTCACTGAGCTTGTGGTATTTTGATTAAACTATTCCTCAATCTTATCCGTTGTGAAAATGTGTGAGACAGATTAGAATTATTTTGACGTGAAGTTTTAACATGCTGTTTAGCGTTTATTTATTTGCTCAGAGGATGGTTCAGTGATCGTGTGGTTACTGGTTAGCCTACTGGACTCCAAACTTAGAGGTTGGGGTTAAAGTCCCACGCCAGGACAATAAAAAATCCAGATTGTTTTCTGCTCTGGTGTTCTGTAGAAAACCTGGTTCCAAAAATCGTGGCGAGAGTTGGACAGTGAGAGCCACCGAGCCTCATGCCAAGGCTGAGAAACTGAATTTGGAAACACTTTAAAATATGGCTGACACTTTAAATTGATTGAAGTATTTGACAGCTAAGTTCTTCTCACATTCACTTCAGAATGGTGCTTCAAAGTAAATTCTGACATGACTTTGTAAGGACAAATTCTTTTTGGTCACTGTTCTTGGACTCTTGAATTTTATTGTTTTTCTCAGCATTGTCTTTGATGATGTTCCACTTCTGATCCTCATAGGTCTAGGGACCTTAAATGGCATGGCACCCAGTTCAAACGAGCAGCAGTGGTGAAGTATCTCCCCCAATAAATTCATCGAAAAAATCAGCAGGATTAAGGCCATACAGTTGCAGAGAAAAACATGTACATTTATATTTTATACTGTAATTGCCCAGTAAATGTCGGGAATTACAGATCGTTTATTATTTGCTAGATGGTCCAGCTCACTATCTTAACCTCAATATTTCAACGGTGCCCAAAGATACAGTTAAGTCGTGGTTATTGACAGACAGATAAATGTAAATATACACGTTTTTCTATAGCAACCGTATGACCTCGATCCTGCTTATTTTTCAAGGCAGGGTCCGGTTTAGTTTGAGGTCAAGATCCACGGGTCAGGCGGGTGGAATGATGCCCCTGCTTCCTCTGTGACATGGCCTGCTTCTAGGAACCTATAAAGGAACTGTTGATGGCCTGTGTGCGTGACCTCTTGAACCAAATCAAGAACTAACTGTACAACGTTCTGGTGCGGAAGTTTTTTCGTGGTGTGCAGCTGGCAAATTGCGATTGGAACCAGTTGATGGAGGTATAACCACAGGAGCAAAAGAAGAAAATAATACACCGGCGTTGGCAGTAACATAGGCCTACCGTAGGCATACTCCCATACAGATCTATCGCTGGCAGCCTGTCGGGGACTATAGACCTAGTGTACAGCGTCTAGTTAATATTGACTTCTAATCTAATCTGGGTATTTCTTTAGCGCAGTTTGGTAATGCTCAAGGCACCGAACCTTTCCTGCGTATCGATTTTGTTTTTTGACTGAGCGCCTGTGAATATGCTGGTTCCAGTAACTTGACTTTCTTTGGGCGCTGAAGAAATCTCGAGTTTACGATTAGGATGTTGTAGTAGCGAGCGAGAAGATGTACAGCTGTTGTGCCTACAACTTAAAGGTAAACAAATTTACTTTAACTCGTTTCAATAGAGGACGCGAGTGGAACAACTTCTCAGAGGCCACTGGATAGAAGAAATTTACTTGGCCTTGACCGGGTTACGGTGCTATATAAATTGCCTTACTATTATCTTTAACGCAAAGGATAAAATAATGATTACTGTTATTACTATTTTACCCAAGGCACGTAGCAATGATCCTAGGAATTATGAAAAATGAAAACATGAGCAAAAGGACACCATCGTCGTCGTAGTTTATTATTATTATTATTATTATTATTATTATTATTATTATTATTATTATTATTATTATTATTATTATTATGTAAAGACGGCATGAGTAGCATCGATTTCCAGACGAGCAGGGATCTCATTAAATGATTAACAAACGCTGTCGATAATAGTCGAGTATTCAAAATAAGAATTGTTTTCAGTCTTTTCACCATCAAAAAAGAAGGAGGAGGAGGAAGAATAGGCGGAAAGAGGGGAGGAAGATGTAAAATAGAAGGATAAGGGAAGGGAAAGAGAAGATGAGAATGAGTAAGAAGAGAAAGGAGGAGAAAGAAAGAATTGAAGGAAGAGGAAAGCAGAACAGGTGATGGAGGAGAAGGTCAAGAGCAAGAGGAGAGAAAGAAAAGAAGACGGAGAAGGAAGGAGAGGAGGAGGAATGAAGAAGAGAAGAATGAGGAGGAAGAGGAATAGGAGGAGGAAGAAATGGAGGATTAGGGAGAGAAGGAGGAGGAAGTGAGAACAGGTGAAGAGGAGAATGAGGAGGGGGAAAGAAGAGAAGAAGAAAAGGAGGAGGAAGAGGAGGAAAGAAGAACAGGTGAAAGAGGATAAGGAGGAGGAAGAGGATGATCTGTTTAATCGATGGAAACCAATCGGTGCATTTGCTGTTAAATCTGTTGCATCTCTGCACCGTGACGTGGAATGTGGAAGTGAAACTGATTATTGATCTAAGGCACTTGCGCGATCGCCAGATGACATCCCAGTTTACACTGCTACACCCAGATTGCCGGCAGCTATCAGAGCCATTAAAGGCATTTATACAGCGCCATACGCGTTCCTAAAAGGCTCTATATAAATCCCGAGACATTGTAAAGCCTACATCGAATGTCTGGCTGCCCCTCGGTGAGTTAAGTAGTCAGTTGCTGTTGTTCATAGTCAGACGCTGTTCATAGCAGCCATGCTGGTAGTGTCTGCTATTATCAGATATCAGTTTGACGAGTGCATTTCTCTCCATCAAACTCAGCGTCTCATTAGACAGACATTGATGACAGATGTCTCTTCCATTACAGACGGACAAAGCCTTTGGCTGTCGATTTCTCCGACCACCTCCCACAAGCCCCGTTCTCGACACACCCCGCCCGCCCGTGGCTGATGCGGCCCGTGGAAGGGTAAGAACAGCCCCAAGATAACTAACCACACGATGCCTTCCCTCTTCGAATCTGAGTCTGAAACACGAAAGCTTCGAGAGCCACCACCAGATGGCGCAACTACATAATCTGATTTATTTGAATTATTATTATTATTTCTGCATTTATTAGGCGCCACTATCTAATGACTTAAAATCAGTCGATGGCGCCGAGCAATTGTGAGTTAAGGACTTGCCCTGGAACCGAACCCTTTTGCCTATCGATTTTGTTTTGACTGAGCGCCTGTGAATAAGCTGGTCCCCGCGGCGCGGCTTTCGTTGGGCGCTGTAGAATTCTTGGAATTACGATTACGATTACGATTGCCCAAGGTCCCTATACAGTAACTGTCTTGGAGGAGGCGCGAACCCGTGCTCTCCGCATTACATGCCAAGCTCTCTATCAAATACGCTACCGTGCCTCCTAAAGCACTTATTACGCGTCCAATGTCAGTAAATTTGAAGCTGAGGCACGAACACACGCACGCGCGCGCACATACACAATATATATATATATATATATATATATATATCTTGAGAGATTGAGATTTACTGTATTTCAGAGATTTAAATCTTAGGATAGCACGGTCCGTACACGAGGACCTTAATGACCTTTAATGACCCATTCAAATGGGCAGCGGTGGTGAAGGATCTCACCCGATAAATTCATTGAAAAACGAGCAGAGCTAAGGCCATAAGGCCGCTATAGAAAAGGTATATATTTACCTGTAGACGTAAACAGTATTATGTATACTTTGGTATGTATGTATGCATGCACGTATGTGTATATATGTATGTGTATTTGTATGTGTATTTATGTATGTATGTATGTTTGTATGTATGTATGCATGTGCATATATGTGTGTATGTATGTCTATGTATGTATGTATGTATATGTCTATGAAAGTATCTGTAGGCCATATATATGTACATAACGATGTATATACGAAGTATATACAAAGAATGTATATTTATTCTCTTCTCTCCAGATTTATTTAACATGGCCCTTCGATGCGTAACACCTTAGAATATAAAAATAAACAAAGATATAACTATAAAGGCAAATATAACACACAGTCGTTACGCTGACTGTCTTGTCGTCCACATGACTTGTGCCTTTGGCTCCAGATGCATGACAGAGATTTCTGTTGATTCGACACGTGAGGAAACATAGATATTGCTCCGCAGGAATTATGCTTCTATTTATGCGCAGTGGGGGCTCCTGTAGGCACTTGTGGCTCTCCAAGGGACGCAGAGATCGTTCTATTGGGCCGTGTACACTTATATTTCCTAGAACTCATGCAGTATTTATTAGGCGCCAAGGGGAAGTGGCAGTGTTTATGTAATCAAGCTTTGAATCCGCATGAGAACGGAGCATATCGCACATGTGTTCGGTGTTCTGAACTCTAGTCTAGCTATGTTGTTACTGTTTATGGCCTCGCTTTCGTTGTACTAGTAATTACGGATTTGTTTGGCGCCTTTTCAAGAGTAGCTCCTCAGAGTGACTGTCGATCTGTCAACTTAAGACCACAATTAAACCGACATGAAAACCGTTGATGCTACTTAAGTCGGAATGCACACCGAAGCATAAACAGACAAACCAATCAGTTTTAAGTTTAATTTTAATATCGGGTTTAGCTAAGCAATGGTAATATGATATATAGGCCTGCTTTAGCGAACAGGTGGTGGTGGTGGTGGTGGTGGTGGTGGTGGTGGTGGTGGTGGTTGCGGTGGCGGTGGTGGTGGTGGTGGTGGTGGTGGTGGTGGTGGTGGTGGTGGTGGTGGTGGTGGTGGTGGTGGTGGTGGTGGTGGTGGTGGCGGCGGCGGCGGCAGCTCTCCTATCTGCGATAACCTTGGGCTTGGTCCCACATTCGAATTTCCCACATTATCTCTATAGCCATGGCCACATCAAATTTTGCTCCATCTCCGTACATTCCTGAATACGCTACCATGAAGAGGATGCTTTTGATCTACAGTGGGCGGCTTCAGACTACTCGAAGTTCGCACGTTTTGCGGATAGTTGAACATATGTATGTATGTATGAATGAATGTATGTATGTATGTATGTATGTATGTATGAATGTATGTATGAATGTATGTATGCATGTATGAATGAATGTATGTATGTATGTATGAATGTATGTATGTATGTATGAATGTATGTATGTATGTATGTATGAATGTATGTATTTATGTATGTATATATGTATTTATGTATGTATGTATGTATGAATGTATTTATGTATGTAATTATGTATGTAAGCATTTATGTATGTATGTATGTATGTATGTATGTAATTATGTATGTATGATGTATTTATGTATGTAAGTATGTATGTATGTAAGTATGTATGTATGTATGCATGTAAGTATGTATGTATGAATGTATGTATGTAAGTGTGTATGTATGTATTTATGTAAGTATGTACAGTATGTATGAATGTATGTATGTATTTAAGTATGTATGTAAGTATGTATGTAAGTAAGTAAGTATGTATGTATGTAAGTATGTATGTATGTAAGTAAGTATGTATGTATGAATGTATGTATGTATGTATGTATGTATGCATGCATGCATGCTTGCATTGTATGAACATAAGCTATAATTTAAACTAGTAACACTGAGAGCCCGTTTCCGATATAAATTTTTCTTTGGGCGCTGCAGAAATCTCAAGGCTACGATTACGATTACCAGAGTAATCAAAGCCAGTTTAATCTAACAGAGTCTAGTCTACTACAATCTGCTGTTCAAGCTTGTCCGTTCAAATGCACGTAAGGCCAACTAAAACAGTCTGATCTAATCCAAGCTTCTGTATCGCCAAAAATACAATTATTTAAAACATCAGTCATGCGTTTCTGTGTAGTAAGTAATCATTCAGAATTTATAGCATTTCTGTAACGCCGTCGTATGATAAATGGATTAGATTGGCGCAATATAATGGAAGCGCGGTCAAGCTCAAGTCCAGAGTAATGACCGTGATTCCAAACGCTATAGCTTACGGACCGACTGGTGGGTGCTGTGGTTAAAAGCCATCGAAATCTCTTTCCCATTCTACCAACCTCTACTTCATCCTTCTCCTCACACTCTTTCCTTCTCTCCATCGCTCCCTTCTCCCGCTCTCTCCTCTTCCTGATATTTACTCCATCTTTGCATCGCTCTATGCCGTTCCTTTCCTCTCCTTTCCTTCTTATGGTCTGCCTGTCTGCCTCTCTGTCTCTGTCTCTGTCTGCCTCTGTCTGTCTCTGTCTCTCTCTCTCTTTCTCTCTCTCTCTCTAAAACTATCACTCTTTCTCTTTCCCTTTCTTTTCCTCTCCGTCGGTCCGCTTCCTTCTGTTTCTCTGTCCCTCTGCCTGTCCCTGTCTGTCTCTGTCTCTGTCTCTCTCTCTCTCTGCCTGTCCCTGTCTGTCTCGTGTGCCAGGAAACGCTTTATTCAGCGGCGGCTCTCTCTCTCTCTCTCTCTCTCTCTCTCTCTCTCTCTCTCTCTCTCTCTCTCTCTCTCTCTCTCTCTCTCTCTCTCCCTCCATCTGTTTCTGCCGTCTCTCGTTGTCACAGCAAATGGGTTTTCACACCCATAAATTGGGCCACGTGTCGCGCGAATGTATATACTTGCAGCAACTGAGTTGGGCTACTTTACTAGTCTGTGAGGGGCTATTAAACCCGGCCGCGCAACATATGCATGTATGTATGTATGTATGCATGCATGCAATGTATTTATGTATGTGTGTATGTATTTATGTATGTATGCAATGTATGTATACGTATGTTAGTATGTATGTATGTACGTTGGTAGGTTTTCACTTGTGTATGTATGTATGTATGTGGGTGTATGTATGCATGTATGCATTTATGCATGCATATGTGTAGGTAGGTAAGTAGGTACATATCTTTCATAGCGATCGCTTAGCCTTAACGCCGCTCATATTTTCAGTGAATTTATCGGGTGAGATCCTTTACCGCCACTGCGATACACCAACATAAGGACAGTGCTAACCAGAGATAAATATCTTTAAAATATAGTCATGATCGGTATGCAAAGCGGCTTCCTCTTACACAGAGTTGCTTTGGTGTAACGCTTTCACCGAAGGAGCTTAAGAACAGTTAGCGAAGGAGTTAACGAAGGATTTACTACACGTTTTCATAACCCATCAGCCATACCTTTGCAAAGGAACATGCCGGTCGGCTTAGGGTCTTTACATCTGCACCGAAAAATCAAAAAACTGCTGAAAGATATTCAACATACCTTACAAAAACGTTTTACAAAAATATGTTTGCCTTTCTTCTTCTTCTTCTTCTTCTTCTTCTTCTTCTTCTTCTTCTTCTTCTTCTTCTTCTTCTTCTTCTCCTCCTTCTCCTTCTTCTCCTCCTTCTCCTTCTCCTTCCTCTCCTCCTCCTCCTTCTCCTTCTTCTCCTTCCCCTTCTCCTTCTTATCCTCCTCCTCTTCCTCCTCCTCCTCCTCCTCCTCCTCCACCCTCCTACTCCTACTCATTCTTCTTCGCGTTCTTCTTCGCGTTCTTCTTCGCGTTCTTCTTCGCGTTCTTCTTCGCGTTCTTCTTCGCGTTCTTCTTCGCGTTCTTCTTCTTCTTCAGGTAAAGCACGCACGATCAACAATTCTGTTATTTTATATGACAGTATCAGCTTTGGTTCTTGTTTTCTTTAATATTTCGTGAATTTTATAATTTTAAAAAGTCTGTCTTTATCTTGTTCATCGTAATAATCGTGAACATACCTTTCTACTTACCTACCTACCTACCTACATACATACATACATACATACATACATACAAATAATTGTAGACCTATAAGTTTTTAACACAGAATAATGACAAAGAATATGTAAGCTGCTTTCACGCGTGTATACGTATTCATGCTTCTTGCTGCAGTATGCGGTGGGTCGCAGAACGAGAGAAGGCCAGAGAAGAAAGACTTTTGCAATTGTTTTGCTCATATTAATTGGCAATGCACATTTGCACTACATCCGCGCAATGCTTATCTTCAATTTTCCTCCTCCTCTTCTTCCTCCAATCCTCCTCCCTCATCTCCTTCTCCCCTTCCTCCTCAGATTAATAGAAAAGGTTATTTGTGTACATACTGCGTCGGTCGCTTTTGCCGCGTTGCATGCTGGCCGTAAAACAACGTCTGCTCGCAATCGGGTTGTGCGGTCACGTGATCCGTGCAAGCTTGAAAAAATGGCATTCGTTCATTGGTAGGAAGATTAATTAAACATATACATTCACAACAGTAGTGTCTGATCAAATCCGGCACTTGGTGATACATACAAGCAAGCATTGCCTAAGTTGTCTGACAATAAGCCACATTGACTGATTTCTGGTGTATTACATGATTACATTAAGAGACCGACGGACATGTTACATCACCTAAGTACCCTTGCACTGGTTGCTCATCAAACAAAGAATCCGGTTTAAAATCTGTGCTATAGTTCACAAAGTACTACATCTGAATCAGCCGACCTATCGAATTTGTTTTGACTGAGCGCCTGTGAATAAGCTGGTTCCCGCGACTTAGCAGTTCGCTTACCCACCGTAGCCTGGCTTCTGGTTTCTCTGATCCATCGGAATTCGACCCGCTTCTCCAACGGCATATGATTTTTGACTGCGATTTGACTTGAAGCGACCATCGATTGATGCCTTGAGCATTATGATAACGGCTCTATAAAAGTCATTAGATTAGATGAGATTAGACTTAATACACATAACACTAAATTACATTACAATTTAGCGCAGTACGAATCTTGCGTGATAGCCTACTAGATGGAAGCGAGGAGCTCACACTTCCATTTCTCCGTCGACCACTCCACAGAATGAGAACAAATTTCTAATAAGGATGGGCAAAGGCAAACGAAGTCATAACGGAACAATTACACGTTGCTTTGTCGTTACAAGTGACCAACAAATTGTATAGCGCCACTATGAGGTCATAAAAGCGGCATATAGAAAACGCACCGCATAACGTCTGCGGTATCGTCCGACGAAGATGTCCAATTCGTTCGTGGTCAAGCGATGCCCTAGATGATAGGAAATGACCACGGGCACGAACACTCCAACCAACAGTAATGACCCTCTTTGATTGGCGTTCTATGGCCATTCAAAATTGCCCCCACTCAACTGATCTTCAGAATTCTAAGACGGTCTCAGCAGACGAGACGCTCGCAACACTTGAAGATCCCAATCAGCAACGTTTGCGAATAACAGGAGCAAATAGATTAGCGCTTATGAAAGGCGCATAAGATGTTTGTTAAGGCAATACAGCTTAATAAAGCCAGACAATTATGCGACGTTCTCGTCTGATAACTAGACACAAATGCAGGCACGATTCCGAGCACGAAACGTCACGACCCCGAATTTGAATGGCGCGGCAAATTAGGGCCAATTACGTGGAAATAGATCCGACGCAAGAGATAAACAATATCGCTTCGCGTCACGTAAGCCAAAGCTGGATTACATACACGCATGCATATATATATATATATATATATATACAAACATACAAACAAACCTACATACATATATTCATACCTACATATATGTAAAGCATACTTGCATGCATACATGCATATATACATACATGCATTCGTGCATACTTACATGCATACATCCATATACATATACATACATACATATACATATACATACGTACACACATATACATACATACATATACATACATACAGATAGATATACATACATACATGCATACGTACATACTTACATACATACATCCATATATACATACATACATATGCATACATACAGATAGCTAAAGATATAGACGGAAGAAAGGAAAGATAGTTTGACAAAGACAGATGAATTTCTTTATCTCTTAGACTATCCCAATTTCTCTTCCCGCCTTCACATAGGTTCCTCATTCACCCTATCGTACTATTCATTTATCCTCTTCAACCTCTCTTCTCCTTCCTCAGCTCACTCGACCTCCATCTGCTTCTTTTCAGCAGTCTCTTCATCAACCTCCTTCTCCATACATACAGATTAATTCTATGCACTTGTGCTAGGTGCAGTCCATGCAAAATTTTAGTGCAACATCGGCTTTCCATACTTGAGAGCTTTTTCTCTTAATGGCCGCTCTGATAAGAGGAAACGCCGAAGTGCGGAATAGCACAAAAGTCTTTTGTCGCAGATGAAACCTTTGACGAAACCCAGAGCTAAAGTACACTGCAATTTTGTGCGCTGAGAATAGGCTCTTGCACACGACCATTGATTACAGCTTCGAGTCTAACTCGAGTCGAGTCGTTTCGGCCAGCATTTACCAG
>OZ029922.1:25167460-25189960 GCA_964023275.1 Norana najaformis
GTCGGATCCTAAAAAAGAAAAAAGTAAGTAAGCACTTCTGCTCATGTCGAAGAGACGGGATATGTAGGTGGTTTATAGAAGGCATTGTCTAATGAAGACGATGCCCCCGCCCACAGTTTGACAATGCGATTCACGCCGAGTTTGAATGATAGACACGGGATTCGACCCCGTGTCGCAGAGGCGTTAAGCAGACTCGTGTGTCGCCGGCAACTACAAAGGCACTAAATGATTTAAAGCTACTGCAGCTAATACCGTCGGTGATGAGAGTCTAATAGAAACGAGAGAATCGAAGTATGTGTGTCTGTATGTGTGTCTGTATGTGTGTCTGTATGTGTGTCTGTATGTGTGTCTGTATGTGTGTCTGTATGTGTGTCTGTATGTGTGTCTGTATGTGTGTCTGTATGTGTGTCTGTATGTGTGTCTGTATGTGTGTCTGTATGTGTGTCTGTATGTGTGTCTGTATGTGTGTCTGTATGTTTGTGTTTTTCTGGTTAATGTGTCTCAGTCTCCGTTAGTCTTGATGTCTGTCTCTCGATATGCCTTGCTTCCGCTCTCTATAGGGCTGCATATGTCTGTCTGTCTGTCTGTCTGTCTGTCTCTCAGTGTGCGTACGTCTTGTGTAGGGTTATGTGTTTAGCAGCTTTGTCGTGTTCTGAGACTCTCTATATATATACCTGTCTGTCTGTATTTGTCTGTATTTATTTGTGTCTATCTGTCTGTATGTCTGTCTGTGTTTCGCTCTTTGGATGCCTGTGATTAAAGGGAAAAGATCGACGACCTGTTCGTAGAAGTCGGGCAATCTTCCCTGCTGTTGGGCGAGCATCAAGATGGCGCCGTTCTTCAGCTGCGTATAGACATCAGAGAGTGGCAAATACACAGACCCCCACAGAAAACGTATAAACTGTGTCTAAATACAGGAGGCCGACGGAGGTTCTGTTTGTCTCCGTGGATGCATCAGTGCGTCTACGTTGAGCGAAAAACGATATCTGTTTATTTACTTCAGGTTTCGACCTGCTCAGGATTTCTCGCACGCCGAAGCAACATTCGTCAATCCTCTGAAAAATAATGGATGAAGACAGACAGACAGACAGACAGACAGACAGACAGACAGACTGACAGACTGACTGACTGACTGACGGGTGGGCGGGCGGAGGGACGGACACACACACACAGACAGACAGATAGACAGGCATACGTAAGTACATAGATAGAACGACAGTCGGGGCTCTAAATCAATGCGCTTAATCCTACATGCCTCTCATTCATTCATTCATTCATTCATTCATTCATTCATTCATTCATTCATTCCACCTTTCTTACTGCCTTCCTTTCTTCCTTTCTTTCTCTCTTGATTTCTTTCTTTCTTTATTATTCTCTGTAACTTCTCTCTTGCATTCTTTACCATACTACGTATCTTTCTGTCTTA
Source organism: Norana najaformis (assembly GCA_964023275.1). Lineage (NCBI taxonomy): Eukaryota > Metazoa > Annelida > Clitellata > Crassiclitellata > Hormogastridae > Norana > Norana najaformis. The sequence goes on from OZ029922.1 coordinate 25,168,887, forward strand.
ATATTCTGTCTGTTTGTCTGTGTCTGCCTGTCTGTCTGTCTGTATGTATGTCTGTCTGTCGTGCGTGTGTCTTTGTGACAATATCTTCTCGCTATACGCGCAAAGCCAGAAAACCACTCAGCAATTTTTTCAATCATTACACCAATATTTCTCATCTTCTGACGTTTGCTTCCTTTGCTGTCAAGCCTTGGGCTTATCCCTTGTCAGAATAGGTAGCGAAGGTATAATCTACACTAAGAGGAGTCACATTCATTCATTCATTCATTCGTTCGTTCGTTCGTTCATACACTCTTCGTTCATACATCAATTCATACATTCATCCATCCATTCAATCGTTTATTTATTTATTTATTTATTTATTCATTCATTCATTCAGAGCATTTATAAAGCGCCCCTTCAAGTTGTTTACCCCCGAGAAGCGTTCCCAACCCAGCCCCAGCGAAAGAGAACCGTTTTCAACCGTTGGTGAGAGGTGCATCTAGCGTCTCTCGCCAGAAGGATAGCAGATCAAGAGGGAGTCCATTTCAGGTAGATGGCCCAACCCCTGAAAAGGCGCATGTTACACTGCCGTAGTGCGTGGTAAAGGAACAACGGTTTCACCTTTGGCCCGTGAAGCGAAGGTTCCGCGCCCAGCCAAACCCGAATCGGAGCAACAAAGCTCAGGCAAGTGGGAAGGCGCATCACTAAACTGGCCTAGCTAGACCCAGACGGAAACCTTAAATTTGATGCAATGCGAGACTGGCAGCCAGTGAAGTACTTCACGCATATAATGCAATACATAGTCGAACTTGGAAATGTCACCAACAGGATTTGCAGCTACCCGCAGCGCCCACTCAAGCTGCCCAATGCGCCCCCAAGGCAGACCCGCATATAGATGGCACTACAGTAGTCAATCTTGCTGCTAATGAAAGCATGGACAAAGGTAACTGCTGCTCTGCAGGAAAGCGAACGAGAAAGAGTTATTTCTCGTGACATCCTTATGTAAATGTACATGTTTTTCTACAGCGACCGTATGACCTCGACCCTATTAATTTTTCAACGTCATTCTGTTTTTGTAAATGTATTTGTTTTGTTCCCTGCGATGCTGAATAACTATGTCAAAGGCGCCGTTTCAATTAAATTAGTTATTTTAATCATGTAATAAAATAGTTAAATAAAGCAAACAAGTTGTTTGACCGAAGTAAAATCGCGACATGGTGGCAATGAAAAATGTTTTCTCTTTATCTATCTTCTTCAAATAAGTCTTCCAACCCCTTCTTCTTTCTTCTTGGTACTCCCTCCCTTCTCACCCTATCGCAACTATAACTATAACGCTATATACCTACGTAAATGGCGTGGCGTCCATTCAAACGGCAGCGGTGGTGAAGGATCTCACCCGATCGATTCATTGAAAAATAAGCGGCGTCGAGGTCATACTGTCTCTATATAAATCCGTTTACATTTACAGTTACATTTATATCTTTGACGACGAGTCCTTTGCCTCAGAACAATTTAAGCTTAAATAACTTGGTCAGATTCATCATTTAACCGATATGCGATTAACTATTGGTTAACAAAGAATACATTTACTTACTTACTTTACTTATCAGCTTTCTGGGTCGTATAACAGAGCCCTTTATAGCTGCCTTAATGACTAGATGCTTTAGGGCAACATTCCTTTCTCATATGCACAAAGTAAATTCCACATGAAATTCATATAACCGTATCTTTATCACACTGTTTCGTTTTGTTCATTTTTATTTATTGTTCCCAACGGAAACATCCATATACAAAAATTCCTCTTCTAAAAATTCAAAGGGCAGACCCAGAAGTGACCGGAGTCCCGTTTAGAAGGTTAGCCTTTGTAACGTGAAATAATAGCAGATTATAAACAGATTAACATCCAAATTGAACTTTAACTCATATGGAACAAAAATGCTATTTAGCACAGCCCTTTGTACTATTATATTTTCGTTTCATGGGTGATATCTAATACGATATTACAGTCAGTTGCCTCAGCTTCTCATATCTTATCTCCTTTTGTTCAAATCTAACTGCATCCTTCTATGTCCGTATCTTATCTCGCGAATAATATATATATATATATATATATATATATATATATATATATATAAATTATATATATATATATATATAAATTGTTGCGTGCTGGCCTATTGTAAGATCGTTGTCTTTACGGGGTAGAAACCAGCAACAACAGTATAAGGTTAAAAACATCTTTTTCCTCGATAGCATCAGACATTAGACTTCAAAAACAGTAACAATCGACAGTCGTCTGGTCAAGAAGAAGTCCCTGTTCTACAGTTTAGGCTCTCTCTTTTATATCTTTATTTCCGCTCAGCAGACACCACTCTCCTTCAGACACTCCTTATAACCCAACTGCCCAAGCACCTGTTACTTCCAAGCTGATGCATGGACACGTGTCTCTATTAAGCATATATATATCCCTCCCGCTTACACGTGATTTTGTAACAATATATATAGATATAGATATTATATATATATATATATATATTATAAGTAGCTAAGCGTCCATAAGTTGCCCATCCATATATCGCATCAAACTGTATTTACAGCGCCATAAAAACGCACGACGCTCACACGCGCATGAATACATTTCCATTTTCTTCACGGAAGCGAGACTGTTGATCCGGAGGCAGGACTACTTTTCTCGTCTTTCCTCTTCCGACCGTTTCCTGTTTTTCTTCTTTATTGCAAGGCTGAGGCCGGCAGACCGGACAATGACTAAATCATGATCCCTGATCATTTTTTGCTGATGTATTGCATGACAGCCCCGCAAGGTCCAATTGTCGGTCAGTCAGCTGGATTCGTCCTCGGAGCTGTCACGCTCCGCTGATAAATCTCCGGCATCGTTGCCGGGATACTGTCTCCGTTGGACGGCACTATACTCCACAGCAACAAGTTTCTTGGTGGACTGCTGCGGGGATGGGAAGGAGGGCGGGATGGATGGATGGAGGGAGGGAGAAAGGGATGGATGGATGGAGGGAGGGAGAAAGGGATGGATGGATGGAGGGAGGGAGAAAGGGATGGATGGATGGAGGGAGGGAGAAAGGGATGGATGGATGGATGGATGGATGGACGGATGGATGGGCGGGATGGATGGATGGATGGATGGAAGAATGTATGGATGGACGAATGGACGGATGGAAGAATGGATGGATGGATGTATGGGAGGTATGGAGGGATGGAGGGAGGGAGGGAGGGAGGGATGGAGCGAGTGAGGGAGCGAGGGACGGGGGGAAGTAGGGATGGACGGATGGACGGACGAACGGACGGGCAGAGGGTCTGGATCCGATTGTATCTCTTGATTATCCGTCGGAGTTGACGGAATTTATTCTTTTCCCGTCGGGCAATTTGACTGAAGGCTGTGTTTAATGATGCGTTGCCTATGTCTTCTTGATCCGTACACCTTTTTGCTTCCTCTGTCTGTCTGTCTGTTTCTATAATTCTCTTTCTCCTGTCCTCTCATCTCTCTGCTTTTGTCTGGCTGTCTGTCCTTCTGTCTCTCTTCTCTGTCTTCTGTTTCTTTGTTTCAGTCTATCTCTCTCTTCTCTCTGTCTGTCTCTCTCTCTCTGTTTCTCTGCTTCCCTTCTCTGTCTGTCTGTATGTGTCTCTGTTTCACTGCTTCCCTTCTCTGTCTGTCTCTGTCTGCCTCTATTACTGGTGCTGTCTCTTTGTCTGTCTCTGTCTGTCTCTGTCTTTCTCCATGTGTTTCTATCGATTTCTATCTGTCTCTATATCTCTCCGTCTCTAATTCTTTGTCTGTCGATCTCTCTGTCTGTCTCTGTCTGTCTATGTTTGTGCTTCCAATCCATTAATCACTCAATTCCCATAACTCAATTCCACTGCTCTTAGAGTTCAGGTGAGTTTGGAATCTTTGCACATCACGTGAAGTAATCTCGTTCCGCAAACTCAGACATCTGGATTTTCTACTTATGATATTAAGCCTAGCGACGATCATTTGATGCTTTTTAATCCAGGTGGAATAATACGACTGAATGCTATCGCCTGCGCTTTTGTTAGTCATATCTGAATATTTTGTGTCTTCCGGCTTCTCTCGTTACTTCATTCTGCTCTCCTCCGTCTAGATAATGTCACTGTCACTTTCCAAACATCAACGCCTGAGATAATAAATTATTGACGACAATTACTGTCTTCTTTTGTCCCTGCTTCTCTTGCTCCATTTGCGTCACCTTCTCTATCTGCTTCTCCTTCTCTGTCTGCTTCTCTGTTTGTTTCGCCTTCTCTGTCTGCTTCTCCTTCTCTGTCTACTTCTCTATTTGTTTCACCTCCTCTCTCTGCTTCTCCTTCTCTGTCTGCTTCTCCTTCTCTGTCTGCTTCTCTGTTTGTTTCGCCTTCTCTGTCTGCTTCTCCTTCTCTGTCTACTTCTCTATTTGTTTCACCTCCTCTCTCTGCTTCTCCTTCTCTGTTTACTTCTTCTTCTCTGTCTACTTCTCGATTTGTTTCACCTCCTCTCTCTGCTTCTCCTTCTCTGTCTGCTTCTCCTTCTCTGTCTGCTTCTCTGTTTGTTTCGCCTTCTCCGTCTGCTTCTCCTTCTCTGTCTACTTCTCTATTTGTTTCACCTCCTCTCTCTGCTTCTCCTTCTCTGTTTACTTCTTCTTCTCTGTCTACTTCTCGATTTGTTTCACCTCCTCTCTCTGCTTCTCCTTCTCTGTCTGCTTCTCTGTTTGTTTCGCCTTCTCTGTCTGCTTCTCCTTCTCTGTCTGCTTCTCTATTTGTTTCACCTCCTCTCTCTGCTTCTCCTTCTCTGTTTACTTCTTCTTCTCTGTCTACTTCTCGATTTGTTTCACCTCCTCTGTCTGCTTTCCTTCTCTGTCTGCTTCTGTGTCTGCTTCATCTTCTCTGTGTGACTTATTCTGGCTCTTTCTAAATTTTGCTTTCTATGTTTCGATTTCTCTTTCTGCCACACCCGCTTTTCGTTTAATTTCTCTGTGTATTAGGCTCTTTCAATATCTCTGTGTCTCCTGTTCTGTCTCTCTCCTTATTTCTGAATATGCCTTTTGGTACATGTGTCTCATCTGCTAGTGAGTGAGTCAATGAGTCTGTCTGTCTGTCTGTCTGTATTCTGTCTGTCTATCTAGCAGCTTCTCTATATACAGCAAAAGCACGCGTAGGTCAAGAGGCCTACTTCTTTACCTCACATTTATGAGAAATACATAAGTCGCAGAATTATTTTTGAAACGTGTTTAAACCGCAATTAAGTGGACGCATCGTTCGTCGCCCGTCATCTCATGACAACTGGATGATTTGCCCACGCACGCACGTGCTACATATATGGCATATACATATATATAGACTCATACATAGATATATATGACAGGCCAATATATTATGTATATACTGACCTGCTATAAATGTAAAATATTTGCACGCGCGTGTAGATATGGCAATCGCAACGCACGTGGGCGGTGGGTGTGTACATACGGAAGCCTGTAGAATATACCAGCATATTATGTGTAGAAATAGACCTTAGACTAATTCCCAGTATGAAAATATGGAATAAGTCGGGTCAAATAATATGCATCGGGGCGCATTATCTCGCCGGCTGCTATCAGCTGCCAGGTACGTCCGACTGTGCGAGGTGCGATCGAGCGACAGATGGACGGCGCTGCTGACTGACAGGTTATTAGCCATTCCTGGAAATATTATAGTCAATGACTGGCACAGAGCAGACACTGATGCTCATGAATGCGGTCGCAGTGGCCTACAGACACGCCATTGAATGTGGTTAGGATGTGGAACACCATAGAGCATCAACAGGTTCAGCTTATCTCTAGACGCGCACCTTTTCAGATCTGTTAGAAAGCCATGGTTTAGTTCCTTTGTCAGCTTTTTGAAAAGCGCTATATAAATGCTCTTAAAATCACGTTTAATAGCCTCGGCACAACATCATACCCGTGGACGGGGTGAGGGTGACCAGGTGGGTTGCTTCGTCACTGAAGTCGGCGTCATAGAAGTTAATCGAATGACTTAGGCATACCTGTTGTTGGAAGTTGTCCAGAAGTAGATTAACAACTCGCTTGGGTTTCATGAAAATATCTATTTACAAATGCAAGAGGTTATAATTACACAAAAAGAGTACTTGAAACCAACAAGAACAACGACAGCTGAATCGAAGCCCAAAGTCGAAGTCTTCTCCACCAGCGAAACAAGCTAACAAAATTCATAACAGATTCCTCAAAACAACGAGGACTGTTACATACTTTAACTAAACGGAGTCTTGGCACAACTGACATCAAAACAGAGTCACGTCTGACTCTACCTAAACTTAACTAGCCAACCTCTCACAACTAACGAATCTTTCCCTTACCCGGCTCATTCTACAGCGCCCAACGAAAGCCACGTCACGGGGACCATTTTATTCACGGGCGCTCAGTCAAAACAAAATCCTTACATCCGGCTCCTAAACATAGGCCGGCTCTAACACTATACTTTTGGGTTCTCGTCTGTACTTATGGGTTCTCGGATTCTTAGGTACATGTTCCATCTCCAGTAGTTAGTTCTCCATCATCTCCAGTTGTTCTTCCTTATTCTCCTGTCCTGATTCCTTCTCTTCCCTTTGTCGCCGCCCCAATTCTAAACGCCGTTCACATTGCCGTCTGACTGTCTACCTAGCCGAGCACTTGACCTTGACCTGGAACCGAACCCGACCTTACCTGCCTATCGATCATGCTCTGATTGAGAGGTTTCCGCGACTTAGCTCTCTTTTGAGCACCTTAGAAATCTCGAGATTACGATCACAATTACTCATGTGACGCTTGCATCGGAGACGCTTTCACCTGCAGCAGCAACCGTGAAATCGATACCATCTCGACTTCCTTCCTCTTCGCCGTCGTCCATCTTCCGGTTGTTTTATAATCACTCGATGCTTTGACGATTACTTTGACGATTGCAACATACATTGGTACATACATATATACATACATACATACATACATACATACATACATACATACATACATAATAACATACATACATACATCATGCATAATGTGTACATACATACATGCATACATACATTCATACATACATACATACATACGTACATACATACATAGATACCTACAAAATAATTGTCTTCACAATCGATATATGTTTTAAGTTCTCTGTGAATTCTCTCTATGTTTTTCTCTGTGTGTCTACGTCTCTGTCTGTCTGTGTCTCTCTATTGATACTACTACTACTACACTACTACTACTACTACTACTACTACTACCACTACCACTACTACCACTACTACTACTACCACTACTACTACTACTACCACTACCACTACCACAACTACCACAACTACTACTACTACTACCTCTACTACTACTCCCATTCCCACCATTAATCCACTTACTACTACCATTACTCTCACTCCTCTCCTTTCCTTCCGGTATGTGATCCATAAGGAACAAACAGTAATTAATAACATTCGGACAATTATCTAGCGCAAATTTAGAATTCCCTGAGGAGCATGAATAGCGGGATAAGGGCGAGTATCCTGTTGTTTGTGAAATGAAAGAATAAGAATGGTCACGTGACGCTGTGGTTAGCAAATCCTAAATAAGGGTCTAATTAGTGTATTTAATATTGTATTTAATTCGTGATCGTTAATAGTAATTGTGAACTCGAAATTTCTAAAGCGCTACTTTAAAGCTAAGCGCAAGGTACCAGCTTATTTACGAACGCTGCGACAAGTCAGTGGGGTTGTCCAAAATGCTATATCAAGAACCAAGTCCGGTTGCCAGAAGACCAGCGAGAGAATGGGGGCAGGAGCTGTTAGGGTGGGTTATGATCGGTGGACTATTTTATTAACAGGCGCTCAATCCTGGAAAACAGGGATCAAAGGATTTCTAGGGCCAAGTTTGGCGCCAGGTACACAAAGGTTCAGAGAACAGTCGTGGAATTATAAATGACGATTTAGTGTTCAAAATGCATAGGCTGTTATTTATTCCGAATCGTATGATTGTTATAGCTCCTATCCATAATGCACTAGATATAGATCGATGTTCGCTTCAAGTGAATTATTTATTAAATAAAATGCAAAATATATGCATTAGACCTGTAGAATGAATATTCAAGTATTTTTAATTCATACCTCAGCTGTAGATACAATATATACCTGTAGCATCTTGAAGAAGCGCTATACAAATTTATGATTACAGTTACAGTTACAATATGTATAGAGGCTACTACTTCTGACCTGCCATCTGCAAGATCTTGGCGTGATTTCGAAACAGAATCAGACGTAGTGTACACAGTCTACTTATGTAATGTAACGATTACAAAGATTACATTTACCTCAGCTTAAACACAACCCACCCACCTTTCCCCTCCTCTCTCCGGTCTCCTGGCAACCGGACTTGCTTCTTGACATGGCATCTTTGGACAACCCCACGGACTTGACGCGGCGCTCCTGAATAAGCTGCGCTTAGCTTTTTTAACCTGAGAAATTTCGAATTTACGATTACGATTACATATAATACTAAACTAGTCCAAAAACATCTGAACGTCTGGCATATTTCCTTGAGGGTCGGTTTCATCTTTCTCCCAGTACCCTCTCCAACCCAAACCCCAAACCCCCTTCGTTCCTCTCATCTCTCTGATGTATACCGGTCCACCCTTGTCCAATCGGCAGCGTCCCTTTGTACAGAGTACATCTCCAATGATTTACGATCCTATCCGACGCTGTGATCGCCCTCCACGGGTGCGCTTTCACGACGCTTCCACTAGCTTTGTTTGTACAATACGTATCGAACGAAGGAAATGCGGAGAAAAACCCACAGCGGACTTCGCTATACGGACAAAAGAAATTAATAATGCATTAACCGGAAGAGAATATAATGCCCCGTCGGTTGCAAAATGGCCGCACGCGATCGTAAACCGAAAGTTGCGGCGTTTTGCGATGTTTCCCAGCCGCAATTTGACTATGCTTCGATTACCACCAGTTCAACGAGGCAGGAGAAATTCTTTGTACTGGGGTCTGAATGCGGGACCTGCTGCTATTTGGATTGTCGAGACGTAGGCCTATCGGGGCCAGATTTATAGATACAGGCCTTGCAAATACAATACTTCGAAAAAACTCGCATAACTTAACGTGACAATAGCACAAAAATGTGAGAACATGAGTTTTGAAAAAAGGACAATCAGATACTTTTATATATACATTATTTTAAAAAATGTCTGGAACTCAAATAGTCAGATTGTCTTAAGCATTATTTGCCTGGTATTAAGGCGTAGTTGTTAGAATTATGCACAATGTAGGCAATAAAGGAGTGATCTCTTTTAGGTGAACTACAATATTAATTTCAAGGGATGCTTTCATTATACAGAATTCAACCAAGTTGCCTTCAGTAAGCCGAGTTCTTTCCGAGTTCTTTATCTTCGATATCGTGGATTTAATAGATAAATTCTCACGGCAGTCTTTGCAAACCACATAACTGTGGCCTTTGAAGTAGTTAGACATCTCTTTCTAGCGATAGTGACTGTATTCTCACATGAGAGAGTTTGTCTATTTAGTTTCTGGACGTTCCAGCCACAGTAGTCTCTATTCCTATAAGACATGTTTCTTAAAGTATAATGTAATGTGAAACTGACACTGTATTATTGAAGCGCCTATTCAAGATACCTGCTCAGGTAACACGTAAGAAGAGCAGGGCCTTATCAAGCAAGCCTGAAATGTATGAATGTTAGAGACTTCATATTTCTTTGCCTCGACATCTCAGGGTGTGTGGCCAGTCCTCCCTCTTCCAGGTAATTTGTTAACCCACTATTAGCCTACCTGTTAGTACTAAAATAGAAACTATCACTATCAAATACAGTCGGGCAGACAAGAAGGCAGGCTGTTAGGAAGGCATACAGAGAGGCAGCGAGAAGCACAGGGAGAGAGACAGGCAGACAGCATGGATGAGCAGATTGATCGACAAAGCCAGGGAAAGATGAGAGAGCAGGTGCTTGGGCGGAAAAACAGACGGATATCTAAATTGACAGAAGCAGGTAAAGTCTGCCTACACACAGCGCACGGTTTATCTCTGAATACCGGTTACTAATTTCCGATGCGAATTCTTTATCTCGCCGGCGATGACTGTGATTGACATCGGGGCGGCTAAGGCAACACATCTATAGAGCAACACCAAGAACTATAAGCAATCATTGTTCAGGTCGGTAGTTTATGCGCCGCCGATAGTTACCGCGCGCAGGCAGAGGAACATTGTGTTCATCTCGCGAATGCATGACCTAGCCTCCGCCTCTGCATCTGCGCTCATCTTCTGTACCTGCGTTTGTCTCCGACGTCGGATGGATTGTTCGCGCTCTGCTTCGAAACACGACTGCTAGCTGATGCAAGCTGATGACCTTTTGACGGATTGGGGTTAGTCGTTGAGTAAGTGACGTATTTTGAGGCCGTGATGATGATTATGATGATTATGATGATGATTATTATTATTATTATTATTATTATGATGATGTCGAGTTGATGATAATGATGGTGATGATGATTATTATGATGATTATGATGATTGATGAGTAGGATGATGAAGACGATGATGATGATGAGGGTTATGATGCCGAGTTGATGATAATGATGGTGATGATGATGAGGATGAGTAGGATGATGATGATGACGACGACGACGATGATGATGTTGATGATGATCAGGAGGATGAGAATGAGGATGAGGATGGTAATGATGGTGATATGTGATAATTACCGTCTTCGTCCGATTTCTAAGGAGGCCCTTTATTGCAAGGAGTGGCAGTTTCAGTGCAGCTGGTAGGATGCACGCGATGAGATGATTGTCCGGATAGTCAGCGGATGAGCACCTATGATTTCCCGAACGGATAAAGAACGCTGAGGACTCGAGGTCGAAGAAAGCCTAAGACTCTCGATCTGATCGTCTAGACGCAGAATTGACCCACAGTGCACTAAATTGACGTCTTTTTCTCCACCTGGAACAGCGTCTTAGGGGATCAGATCCAACTTCGTGTAGGATCTACCGGTTTCCCAGTGGACTGTCCGATTTCCAGGACCAAATTTCCAGAGTTTTTGCGGATTTCTTTGCGGTTTTGATTAAGACAAGCGTCTGTCGACAGCGCATGCGTGTGAAGAAGTCATGTCGGAGAGATGCTTGTAGGAACATGTGGCTCACTATAAGCGAAGATTGAAAATTCTGCGGGATTCAAAAATGGTATGAAAGCAATTTCTGGTCTTTTATATGAACTTTACCTAGCAGGATCATCGACTGATTTCCGGCGCATTAGTACAGTGGCGCTACATAACTATATCTAGAAAAATAAGTGGCGTTTTCGAAATTTTGTTTTGAATACATTACACGCGATATAAGAAGTGAGTGCATGCACTGTGTTGAAATGGAAGACGCCGTGATGGAAGGCGCCATATTGGAAGACGACTTTACGATTTCCTCCTATCAAGAGCTTCGTCTGACGACACCGGAAGCGGATTCACTTCCGGTTGCGCGTGACCGCCTCGCGTCACTCCAGTACCAGCTGGACGTGACGCGGTTCGTCATCCAGCGCGTCGTGACGCTCATTGTCGTCATATTCGGCATCGTTGGGAACGTGTTCAACATCGCCGTCTTAACGCGGCGTTGGATGAAGTCATCGACGAACCACTACCTGACTGCCCTGGCCGTCTACGACTCCCTCTACCTCCTCCTGGCGCTCACCATGAGCTTCTCTCACTACGAGACGATACGAGGCGCGCCCTGGTACAACCGCTACCGGTTACCGTTCGGGCGCCCCCTGACGGACGTCTGCAGCAACACGGGCGTGTGGTTGACCTTGACCTTCACGGTTGAGCGCTACATCGGAGTCTGTTTTCCGATGAAGGGGAAGGTCTGGTGCACGACGCGACGCGCCAAGTACGTCATCATAGTCGTCTGTCTCGGAGCTTTCGTCGTCACCTCTCCGGAGTTCTTTGAGTTTGAGATGGTCGAAAAGACGGACCGACTGAACCAAACCTCCCTCGTGGCGTCGAAGACCGCCTTCGGGGAGCAGGCATCCTACCGTCTCGGCTACTACTACGTCAACCAGATCCTCTTCACCTTCCTCCCGCTCCTGCTGCTGCTGCTGTTCAACTCACTCCTCATCCGCGCCGTCATGTATGCCGCGCGTCAACGCAAGACGATGACAAAGACGTCTGACTTCGTGACGACGAATGTGGCCACGACGACGTCAAAGACGGAGCGTCATAATCGCGACCAGCAGCGCATCACCGTGATGCTCATCACCGTCGTCGTCGTCTTTCTCGTCTGCCAGCTTCCGCAGGCGGTCCAGAAGCTGTACCACGAGTACCTCGAGTACACGCACTCGATAACCGAATTGCATCGAAAGACCTTCATGATCACGGCCAACCACTTCAATCTCCTCGTCATGATCAACTGCTCCATCAACTTCGTCCTCTACTCGTCCTTCAGCACCAAGTTCCGGATGACCTTCCGACGGCTCTTCTGCCGACCGCGCGCACCGGAAGTGGTCGTGACGGAAATGACGACCGGAAATCAGACGCAGATCGACGAATATTCGTCGCCCGGGAACCCCCGCACCAGCGACAGCTGCTCCAACAACTTCCGGGGTTCGGGTGCCTCGATCGCCAGCTTCTCCGTGACGAACCCTCAACTCTGTCGCACTCGGTCGCCGTTTCGATCGCCCGCCCAGTCGCCCGTCGGAAGAGGGGGTGGCAGCGGCTATGGCTACGACCGACTGTCTAGGAACAGACTGAGTCCTTCGAACATGGAAATGAAGACATTCGTGTAAAGGTACTTACCACTTCAGTTACGGTACTGACCACTTCAGTTACGGTACTTACCACTTCAGTGAAGGTACTTACCACTTCTGTGAAGGTACTTACCACTTCAGTTGAGGTACTTACCACTCACGCGTCCAGTTCAGTTACCTTATCTGAAACGCTACTCTTCGACGACTAAGGTCATTCAGGCAATATACCATCCATATGGTATGCAGCCATCAGACTAAAGTTTTAGACTTACCTCTCACATGGTATACAGAAACAGGACTGTGGTTGTTTAAATAGTATTCGCATGGTATAGAGAAATAGGCCTTTCAAAGACATAGGCATATACTGTATCATTCACATAAGATACAGCCTTAAGCCTAAATTTAAGCTATTGATATACATAGCACTAACATGGTTTGCAGAAATAGACCTAAAGTTACAATTGGCATGGCGTATAGGAATCGCCACATAGCATTGTAATTGTAATTGTAATTATAATTGTAATTTCAGGTCTATAAAGCACCTCTTAGAGGATAAACTCAACAGAGGTGCTTCCGACCCGAAAAAGTAAAATCACTATTAAACAGTGTACAGTCTTCAGCGCCTGTGGAACATTGATCGTACATCGTGGAACGTGCACAGGCTCCTTGTAAGCTACACTTACTTGAAGTTCCTTTAAGCAAAACAGACAACTCGCTAGGGTGGTTTAGGGCATAGTGGACCTTTCAGTTGGCCCAAAATAATACACGCTTTTGCTCTAATCATAATAAAAGCAAAAGTAGCTCGTTGCTCCCATGGTTCAAGGGCCATACTGAAACATCCCCTCACCTAGTTCTACAGCCACACACGCACGCACACACACACACGTTCATATACATAAATTTGTGTACAGATGATGCATCATATATCCATAGGCATAAACTTGTGCTATATATTCATGTATGTATATGTAAATATCTGAATATACGTGTATAAATGAATAATGTGTACTACTTGCGCAGCTTGGCGATCAACAGATCACACAACGCCAAGCAGTATTTTTCCATTTTCGTTAGCTATACTTTATAGGACAATGCTCGAATCAAGCCTATCTATAGCTACACGCATATGCATTTGCGAAACCAATACACAAATCATTTTTCATCAGCAACTGTCAGTAAAGGAAAACCAGCCTTCACGAGAAAATTACGTTTAATTTTCGATTAAGTTTTGGTCGACAGAGGGACCCAGCGAAGCCTAAAATTATCGGAAATTGTGACACAGTGGCTGACTGGCTGAACGATCGCATTATAGGGGCGACTGCATTATAGAACGATTCAGAGCCGTTGTAAACACAGGCTTTGCATGGGACGGTTGGGTAGCCCCATCGATTGCATGCGTTGAGCTATAATGTTGGTGCTGTATATGAACTAATAAATAAATAAATTTCTTTTAGGATCTTTACAGCAGTCATAAAAATGAAACAATTAATTAATTATGAATGCTATTAACAGCTTCATCTACTCCGTTTCTTATTGATGTTGGCGCTACTTAAACCAACAGCAAGTTAGCTAAACTGGATATAAAGAGGAGCTATGAAAATATACAGATACATGTATACATATTTACATACATACATATATGCATACATACATATACACGTACCTACACACTGTACATGCATACATGCATGCATACATACATAGTCTCACATGCTTACATACATACATACATGCGTACATATATACATTCATTCATCCTTCCATTCATACATGCATACATATATGCATACATGGATGCATACATGCGTAAATAAATAAATACATACATACATACATACAAACATGCATGAGTACATACATACATGCATAGATGCATACATACATACATACATGCATACATACATACGTACATACACAATTGTGTTATTTCTTTTTGATATAATTCTACTACATAATAGCTCAACAAAGTGTTTCGCTTGACTCATCTTTTTTCTTTTTTGCTAAACTCTAGAGAGAACGACCGGGTTTTGTCTTTTTTTTACGGACTTCAACAAATCTCCTGACAACTTCGGTCGTTCTCTTTGTTCTCTGTTCTCTTCTGTTTGTCTTCGAGTTCGTTTTACAGAAATTGTCCCTCGACGATTTTCCCATTCATCTGGCGATGAACACACATCTGAGCGAATATTGATCAATATCTGTCTTATTTTCTGCCAAAAGGAAACTCTGTATGTCTGTCTATCTGTCTGTCTGTCTATCTATCTTTCTGTCTGTCTGCGTGTCTGTCCATCAGTGTGTCTGTGTGTCTGTCTGTCTGTTATGGCTATCTCTTTCTTTTCTCTTTTTCTTTATTTCTTTCTCTATCTTTCTTTCGCTTTCTCGCTTTCTTTCTAATTCTCACTGAGCGTCTCTGTCTCTATCTCTGTCTCCGTCTCCGTCTCTGTCTCCGTATCTGTCTTTCTTTTATATCTATATCTGTATGTACCTGGAATGAATTATCCTGTGTTCAGAACGTTACAGCTTGATGATAAAATCTTCGCCTCAAAAGTCCACAGTAAGTTACTGGAAATGTAAAGTAACTTACTGCTTCCCGTAAAATTTTCTGCTATTGCACAGTGAGTTACTATGCTAACAGTTCTACAGTAAAGCGGTAGTAAGGACTCACTGGCAACCCAGCTACACAGTTAAAGTTCTTTTTGCAGTCAGTCACTCGTAACCCGACAACACAGTGATTTTTTGTCCGGGAAACAGAGGCATAACCTAAGCCTAGAGTGAATTGCTCGGGCAGGGTTGGTGCAGTGAATCTAAATGCCATCGACTTAAGACCCTTTTTCTGGCCGACCTTTCATCAATCATCCGTCTGTCAGTACTACGGAAATATGACAGAGATGTAGTCAGTTAGGATATAAAAATTATAGAACGCAGTTGAAAGGAAGAAAGGCCGCAACCAGAAGAATGGAGGGCAGTTGAATGTCAACGCGTCTGCTTGGTTGAGAATATTATATTCTGAACGCCTGCTGCGAATCCTATAAACGCCAAAGAAGACAACGAAAGCTGGTTGCAAGCAGAACTAGATTAGTTTGTTCGGCTTGATATCTGCGATAAGAAACAGGATCTATTGAAATGGCTCAGGGCCGTTGTCAGGTGTTCCACGAGGTAGGCCCTATTGTCGGGGAAGGAAGCTAAGCGATCCCCTGGGACCCCGGACTAAATATGATCAGATAGAGACAGACAACAACCTTATAACCAGCGCCGTGCGATTACTGCGCCATCTGTCTCAGTCGACGAAGAGAAGAGGACTATTTTCTGGTGGAATTTATACAGAGGCGTTAGATTTCAACGAAAGGCGATCTGATTGATATTCTCTCACGGTCGATCACTTCTGATAAACAAGCTCCTTCATAACAAATGCAACACGCAACCACTGCCACATTTTGTATGATTGTGATATATCATGCAGGCCTTATATTAAATTTTTCATCTATAATATATAACACTATATGTAGCATTATATATATATACATTATATTTACTTCTTTTTGTCGAATTGACGCCAACATGCAGGTGCAGTGAAATTAAGACAAACTTGTTGAGGAGGGTTAGTACTCGAATGGGTCACCCTCGTGTAATACTACGCCACCTGGCGCCTGGTAGTGGCTATATTTCAGAGATTTAAATCTCGGGCTAGTACATTCCGTACACGGGGACCTTAAATGGCGTGGCGCCCATTTAAACGGGCAGCGGTGGTGAAGGATCTCACACGATTAATTCATTGAAAAATGAACAGGGTCGAGGAATACGGTCGCTATAAAAAACATGTACATCTACATTTACATTTACTTCTACATTTACATTTACTAATGGACGGTAAATGAGCACCTACGCAATGGGAGGTGGGGAAAGATCTCCTGTCGTTGGATTGTTAGTGTCATCTTTGTGCTTAAGCCGGATGACCCTTCAACCTCAGAATCACGTTTCTGACGAGTTTCTGTATATGGAGTCGTGTAAAGGGACCTGCTGCGTTTATCTTTTTTACATTCAGATCGAAGCCCCACTAACATGTATAATAAGTCACAGAGCCCTTTGTTGATAACATGAATGGCACTAAGGCAGCAACCTGCACATAAATCTAACAGGTTTAGAGGAAGGCAATTACAGCCTAAGCTACGCTTTCGCCATCAGTCGTGAGCTCTACTCAGGCAAAGGATACAATACTGGTTCTTGTAATTGAGTGTCAAAATGTACAGCAGTGTTTCTGAAGTGATATATGGCAGATTCGACACCTAACTTAATTTGTCATTCAGTGATAAATGAGAACATTTGGGCTGTTGAAAGTAGTTTCTAGAAGCAGTAAGCACAGAACCTGCACGTAATTGTTGTACAATTTCCCATTTATAAGACATTTCTTAAGAGGTTCTTAAACACACTATTCAAAGACACGTATATAGTGGGAGGCGGTGGTGTAGTGGTATGGTCTGTGCCTCGTAACCTGAGGGTCGTGGATTCGAATCTGCCTCAAGCCACTGCCTAGCGACCTTGGACAAGTTGCTCACCCACAATTGTCTGTGAGGAAGGCAACGTGAAACCAACTCACTCGTCTCATCCCTGGGTGGCATAAAGCCAATGGACCTGCCTTTGTGCAGAGGAATCGTCATCATATAGCTTATTTTTTCATGATATTGGCCTATGTGGATGGTTTACTTAAACGCATTACTACTACTACTACCACTACTCTCACTACTACTACTACTACTACCACCACTGCTACCACTACTACTACCAATACTACCAATACTACTACTACTACCACCACTGCTACTACTACTACTACTGCTACTACTACTACTACTACCCCTCTCTTTCTCATTTCATTTCGCAAAACAATTGAAGACATCTTTTTCCAGCTACCTGCGCTTTTGAGGTGAATTTATAAATTAGCGCAATAAACATATTTGATTAATAATTATTACTGTATTATTATTAATCAAATAGTTATATCGCGCTAATTTATAAATTAACCGCAAAAGTGCAGACGTACACACATATATTGCAAATCGGTCAGTTGAAGCAGCTGCTTGACTCTCTGTGTGTTTGGATGTGTGTATATGCGTGTGTGTACGTAAGTATGTACTTAAGTATGCTTATAGCAATTTTGCAATATTTCTATAGGCACTGCTACTGCAAACGATGACCTTTTGCACTCACGCGACTGAAAAAAAGTTAAAACACCTCATACTGCTTAATCGGAAGCTAATTTTTTAAGTTTAATCTCTAAGGCAGTAATATGAGTTTGCTTCTGGACTTTCAACGTCTGGCTTTGATTGGGTTCAGATTTCCGATCCATCAATAGATAGCATCGGTAAAAGTAGATTAGGATGGTTCTCGAAGAACCCAGAGAACCCAGTTTATCTTTCTGTTCATACACATCTACGTGAAAATTAAATGATATCGATGTGGGTGCATATACATAGATACAGTGAGGTGAATTTAGCTATAGGTGCAGGGAGGCGATTATATGCCGGCGCCCCTCAGACCAGACACGTGCATGGTGGACTGCAAGAACGTGGCGCCCCTCTGGAAATGCCCTTGTCTCTCCACGCAAGCAATCCTAGAGCCGCCACTGCACAGATATAGATGCATATGTCACAGTGTAGATTTGACTGAGTAAATAAGTAAAGCGTTGTAATTTTCTTACGGAATGGTATACTTTACAACGGGCGCTTTAAAAGTTAAGTAAATAAATAATGGATTTGTTAACACGTCATATGTCCATCGGCTGAGCGATGAATCGTAGGCTGACGTAGGACTGTAGATATTTTGACCAATGCTGTGTAGATTCGGGCTTGACTCCAGAATAACTAGCTTGCTGATGAAGAATAAATCCATGAATGTATACGCATCTAGTTTACGAGAGGGAAGTTTCAGACTTAATGGTCAGACACGTGAATATGGAGGCAGACTGGCTGTTGCCATATACTGAGGGTATACATATTGTATGTGCTGAATACGGCTAAATAAATTCTCAATCGAGCAGTTAAAAAAAGAAAGAGATAAGAGGCGATAGAGAAGAATGCTCTTTAGAAGTCGTAACGTTCTCTTTTGGTGTAATACAGCTTCGTAGAATTCTTATACTGTATGTACTCTAAAGACATTGGTAACTAAATGACATAATATATAATCAACAACCAACAATTATAGAATTTTATATATATATATATGATTGTCGCAGCTCTTTATCAATATACATATATGTGTGTATATATACGATTATGCAGTAATATATTATCACATATATGTATATTTGATGTCGAAGCTCTTTATATATATATATATATATATATATGTCGATGATACAGTAACATATCATTAACAACCAACAGTCATATATTTGATTGTCGGAGCTCTTTATATATATATATATATCGATTTTACAATAATATATTTTCAACAACCAACCATATATATATATATATATATATATATATATATTTGATAGACAGTTAGCACGAATATACTCTACGATGCACGCAGTTGATCATCATTTTAGAGCAATTCTTTTATAGTTAATACAAGACAGATGACCTGCAACGGTGTAGGCCTATTCCCATACTTAATTATGACCACACTGACATTAGGCCTACGTGAAATGCATATAAACTATAGGATATGAAATGCATATAAATTATATGATATCATAATCATATTTGCCTGCTTATAATGATATACAAATGATGTTCCGTATATATGCAGAAGCGACCGTCTTCATGTGAGTCCTGATTCGGATCTAGATAGGCTGGCAGCTGTAAAGAAAGATATCGTGAAATGATACGAGTCGCATCGCGGGTGTAAATCTTCGGCATTTCGCCTGCAGAAGAAGGCGGCATTTGCCGACTATCGCGAATAATATCGGGCTGGGTTTACGATGTATCCGGCTTCGCGTATCACTGTTATCGCAAGGTATACTGCGACGGACTCCTGCATTTCTAAGATGTATTGGCATATCTCTGAATATAAGCTGCTTAGGGGGCCGATATGGTAAGAGCTGAAAAGAGTTTAATTACCCAACATATAGGCCTAGATAGCAAAAGGCTTTTGTAACATGCTATTTCCTCCGGCTCGACATCCCTCAAAATTCTGACCGGGCACCGAAACTAATCTCAAAAAACTTGGCTCTTGGGGACTTAATTTTATATAGCGCCGGCAATTAAGCTGGTCTACCTGAAGCAGGTTTATGTGGCGCTGATATATTCCGGAGATATTACATTATGTAGGACAATTACAGTGTAAGAGCTGAAGCAATCGGAGTTCCACGCAGAGATTATAGAGCTTATAGCGATTATATAGCTTATAGAGATTATAGCGACATGATATCAAGAAATTTGTTTAGGTTTTATGTCTGTAGTTTTTTCCATCCATGGATTCGTTGCTGCTACAAATAGAGAACTGATAAGTATGTAAGATGATCCGCCTGGCATAAGCCTATACACAGGGGCTGTCGCACGAATTTACAGTACGTAACCAAGCTGGAATTAGATATTGTAGCGCCAGCTACAGGTTACGATTAGATTTTTAAGCGAGGAATTTTGAATTCGACGCAAAGATTTCCAGTACATACAGGTCTACATGTATACATGCAGGCGCGTAGTTGCAAAGGCTTATCAGTTGAGTCTGCAGAAAACAAGAGACTGGTCTATTTCTTCTTGATAACAGTATGACCTTTTGTGAACTGACACATATCGGACCCATTCCGTGAAGATATGAGACTTACTCGTTTCGTTAATATGTGACAGTATTACAGTACGTGACGAATTTTCTTCGGACGAGCCCCCAACTCTGTATTCTCGAATTCAAAATGGCAATAACAACTTCCACTCAACGAACTTTCTCCAACACGACAATCTCTGACCCATAACTCTTTCTCACCGCAATCTCTCTCACCGCATTCTCTCTCACCGCAATCTCTCCCAAGAACTTTCCACTCACTCTTTTATACATTCTCCTCTCCCGACGAGACGACCACTCCTCTAAACACTCCCTCAAACACTCCTTCAACCACTCCTTCAACACAAGTGCATGCGCACGTGTTCCTAACCGAATGTTACATGGGCACGTGTCACCTTCTGACCTAACCCAACCTGCCTTCCGCACGTGCCCCTGTAACAGTATGTATGTATGTATGTACGTATTATATAAGCATGTATATATGTAACTGTGTATGTATGTATGTATTATATAAGTATGTATATATGTATGTATATATGTATGTATATATGTATGTATGTATGTATGTATGTATGTACGTATTTTGTTTTT
>OZ029922.1:25194960-25332460 GCA_964023275.1 Norana najaformis
ACCAGGTAGAAAGGAACATTTGGAACTGGTTCTACACGCAAGTTGTCTCGGCACATGTTCCGCATGAACGCTCAGCATCTCGTGTGATTAGGCCTCTTTCCAGCTCCAGCAATTTCCAAGTACGTTCACAGAGATGTTGCTGCTGTTTTGACCCCATTTGGCATTTCATTTGCCTCTTCAGCTTGACATATGCCAACTCTTTCGCCCTCTCTGCCGGATGAGCGCCGACAAAGACAAATCCGAAGGCGGTGGTCTAGTTTGAGCCTTCTTCTTGTACTTTTTCCGGTTTCAACAGAAAATAAATGTTTTGCTTCAGCATACTCCTAACTTAATAATATAGCTTGGATGTTGGATCAGTTTGGAGGATGAAGAAATTGTCTTGATAAGAAGAACGGAGGCCGAGGTATAGAACAGCAGGAGGAAGAACGAGTAGATTAGGCGGTTGGATAGTGGATAACAGCTGGCGAATGCAAGAGGGTTTGAAGGGCACTGTAGGTAAGAGACACGATTTTGTAGTGGATGCGCTGAGGGACCTCAGGCGTTTTGCATGTAGCTAACATTCAATAATTTACTTATGGCAAGTATGCATCAAGCCAATGCACTTATTTGAAAACTAAAGGTAAATGGCCGTGTTTGTGAGTTTGGTGACTGCACGGACAAGAGCATTCTGCATCGTTTGAGGGCGATGCATTTGAGATGAGTCGATGTTATAGAAGATGGAGTTGCAGTGGTCAAGTTTGGAGTGTACAACTGCTGTGGCTATAGTACAGGCAGTTTTGCAATCAGGTAGGCCATAGGGCGAAGTCGGTGGTCATGAATATGCATAGTGCGAGGTAACTGATTGATGAGTTTCTTTGGATTCTTTTCCAGTCTTCTTATGGCTCATATAGTCTCTTGTTTCCAAGCTTCAAGACGATCATAAACGCAATTGTAAATGGCATCAAATGTCAGTTCTGTTGCATGGCACTGTATTGCACTGAAATGTATTGAATTCTTTGTATTGTGTTGTATTATACTATACTGCATTGTATTGTATGCCATGTATTATATGCCTTGTATTGTATTCTGATGTGTTCTATCATGTTCTACTCCATTCTTTTGTATAAGACTGCATTCCATTTTACTGTAGTAAATGCCGATCTACGATTTAATCAGTAAAAAAAAGCTGACAAGCAGGCTCAACAGAACGAACACCGTGACCTGTATATTCAAAGGGCAAAGGTGGCCAGATTCTGTTGATTTAGCGCCAGCTGCCGTTTGCTAGCAGACTTTTCTGATGAGCAGAGATTCCGTCATGAGATATCGAATGATTCATGGAACTGAATCCAATCAATCTGTCGAAAGATTCTATCGACAGATTGACTGGATATAGTTTTTTATATAAAAAAAACTATCCGGGTCTCTTGGTCCGTTGCTAGCATCTGTCGATCTCTGTCAATTTATCAATCCATCCGTCCGTCCGTCCTTCACTCCTTCCCCCTCTCTCACCAACTCTGTCAATCCGTCCTACCTTCCTTCCGTACCGTTGCGCTTCAATATTCCCTCTCTTCTATCCCATTTCTCTCCTTAATAAGTTTCCTCCCCATACCTATTCTTTCTTCTATTCCGTCGTTCCTTCTTCCGTCTATCCATTCCTTTCTCCAGTCCATCCCTCTGTCGTTCTCTTCTTTTTAATTGCTCCATACTTTCTTTCATTCCTACCTTCTTTCATTCCTACCTTCTTTCATTCCTACCTTCTTTCATTCCTACCTTCTTTCATTCCTCCATAAGTTCTTCCCGTCCTTCTTTCTTTTATTCCTTCTTTCTTTCATTCCTGTATTCGTTCTTCCATCCTTCTTTCTAACATTTCTTTTTCCTTCATTCCTCTATAAGTTCCTTCATTCACTACTCCATATTTCTTCCATTCCTTCCTTCTTCCATTCCTTCCTTCTTCCATTCCTTCCTTCTTCCATTGCTTCTTTCTTTCATTCCTCCATACGTTCTTTCATTCCTTCCTCCTTTCATCTTTCTATTCCTTCTTCCCTCCATCAATTCCTCCTTCCTTCCGTCCGTCCGTTCGTGTCTGGTTGCATCGGCCGTCACCATAGCCTGCTGCCGAGCAGCATCTCAGCCTCCTTTACCAAAATCCCTTGAGAAATCGAAACACGAGAACTGGATTTGAACGAACTGACCGACGGCGAATTCAGGTGCACCGACGATGCAGAGGAGGAATCAGACGAGAAGACAAAGCCTCCAGTTTCAGCAGCAGCAGCAGCAGCAGCAGATGCACCCAACAATGAAGAGGAAGTTCTGTATGCAGTCCCTGTATGGGCTTTAAAACCCTATTTGACTCCGCATTTCCGCAAATTTTAATCCGTTGCGCCGTTGCAAAGATCATGTTGCGCTTTTTAACCGAATAGAATCTGCAGTGACTCTCTCTCTCTCAGCCTGCATGCCTGCCTGTCTGTCTGTCTGCCTGTCTGTCTGTCTGTCTACCTATCTAAATATGTAATTACCGTCGTAATTCCGCTCTTCCTTATCCTGGATCTCGCCCGATCAATTCACTGGCAAATGAGCAAATGAGTCGAGGCCATACGGTCACTATATAAAACCGAGTACATTTATCCAATCTTTATCCTTACTTTCGCCTCTTTCTATCCTTCTTGTCTCTTTCATATCTTCCTTAATTGTTCTTCTGGGTTTCCATCCTCCGCTTTCTCCTCCCTCTTAATCTTCCATTCACGCACTTCCTTCCAATCTTTCGTTCTTTATTCCTCCTACTCCTTCTCTTCCTCCTGCTGTTTCCTCCTCCTTCTTTCCTCCTCTTCTTCTCCTCCGTCTCTCCTTTTCTCGTCCATTCTGTTCTTTCCCACACTCCTCCTTCTCATTCTCCTCCCTTGCACTTCTCTCCTCCTCTTCTCTCCTTCCTTCTTCCTCCTCGTCCTCCTCTTTCTTCTCCTCCTCCTCCTCCTCGTCGTCGTTTACTTCCGACCTTCTAAAATGGACGACTTCCGCTCGTTCCAGGTTACATTGATCCAGTTTCAATCTTACCGCCCTCTTAGCACCCACCCACCTCTCGGCCACCACACGTGGCCAAAGGGCCACCAGATTGTCTTTAATTGCATTAAGACGATGGCCGTATTCGGATTCGCTGGCACGCCCTTGCAGACGTCCAACCAATAGGATCCATGCTCCTCTCTCTTGCTGCTCCGCTCTGACCTCTGACCTCTAACCTTCTCCCGTCACAGAACAAAACGCCGCTCATCAAGCATTTACCGACCGACGACGTTTGTTTACACAATGGGCAGAAATTGTCGGACGTTTCGGGGTATTTCGGGTTTTAATCATCACCGACAGACAACGGTCGACTTCCGTCGAGTCCCCGGGGTCAGCAGGTCAACATGCTTCCAACGCAGTCGACAGACAATGACCCAGCTGCGTTTTTTCATCTACCGACCACGCAGAAGCATTAGAGTCCCTGTCGTTTCAGTTGTCAACCGTCTTCGTATCATACGACCGTCTTAAACCTTAAGGCGTGGCCGTTTAGCTGGGATCTTCCTCTTTCAGAAGATGGAATGAACTCTTTTGGCATGAAGTCAGAAGAGGATTTTAAAAGACTGTGGGGCAGAAATTTGGTTACAATTTATATAGGCCTAGACAAACACTTTTTATAGCCATCATACCCCCCCCCATAAGCTAACTGTGAAAAATATACCGTTAGCAAAGCGGGTTTCACCGAAATGTGGACAACGGTTGGGAGGGGGCTATGTCCTATGCGGACTTAAGCATATGTTCGGTACAGTCGTCAAGTGCAGCCTGTGACTTTGACACCAACTTCAGTCAGACAGCAGCAAATCCGTACTGCGTTGGATATACAAGTTCATTTGTCGAAAGCGACAGTGTGCCCCACCCTGTCGCACAGTTATCCTGCTAGATCAACAAGGTACCCTAACCCCAGTGATGGGTAACTAATTAATTATAAACCAATTAATTACATAATTAATTAGCTTGGTAGCTAATTTTAATTAATTAGTAACCAAAATTTTGATAATTCTAGTTCTAATTAAACTTGCCTAATTCTAATTAATAAACCCTAATTCTAACCCTAACCCTGTGTGAATATTAAGTTTTCTTGTGTTCTTAAATACTTGTAAACCGATGTGCGATTAGCTATTGGTTAATAAAGAATATACTTACTTACTTCATAATTACCTAGCCTAAATATTTCCTTACTTACTGCTGGCTGCTTTCACTGTAACCAATAAATATCAATCAATATTTGGAGTCTTTGGTATTTTCTGTGACACGCGTGGAGGCAACTGCTTTGTTTTCCTTTTAATCAGGCAGCTGGTCAGGGACGCAAAGCTGGTCCGTTTTAGTTTTTAAAGAAGAATTGCCGTTAGTTGTGACACGTTTTAATAAACAATTTCAAAACATAAACGAATCTCCAACACCGATTCCTTAACGATATGCATGCCTTGCTCATACTCTGCAGCTTGTGATCAAAGATGGATTGCAAGGTACGAAAAAATTTAGCAATCTTATTTTAAAATGCTCATCTCTTGTTTCTACAATTCATAAATCATGTAGCTGTAGAACTGCTGGATACCAAAGAAATTACTCATATTCCATGTAGGCTTGAAGAAAATACTTTAGAACTCATGCTATTTGTAAAGTGCAACTCCGATCTTTTATAAATAAAAAAAAAAACATTTCTACAGTAATAAGCAGAAATGTTTAAATATTGGATGAAGACCATTGAAATTTATGTTACCATTATTTGATTTGTCTACAATTATTTGCATACCGAACTAGAAAAATACATTTTTGTGTCGTCTTGTATTACAATGTCAACAACTAATTCTAATTAATTAGTTGAGTGCTAGTTCTGTGTAATTATGAAATTTGAACTAATGCTAATTCTAATTAATGAGTCACAAAACCTTAATTGCCCGTCACTGCATAACCCAGGTCTCATTACTTCGATGAAGTGTGAACTTGGGCAAAGGGTGATCTAGAGCATATGCCAAATCGGATAAGGGGATGGATGGATCCAAAGTAGGCAGGGTTTTGCGGACTTAAGGACGACTCCTACTGGGAAATTCTCCGTTTGTTGAGAACTTAGTTGTTTGCCAAACCCTGCAGATTATAAATTAATCAGATTATTAAACAAAATATAAATTAATCTGCTTACATCTCGTATTACGCTTTTAACCATTCCAATGGGTAGAATCAATTTCGGTTGTTGATTAGATTGATTAGGCTAATTTAGAAAAGGTTAATTTCAATGGGAACTTTTTTCAATTTAGTATTTTGGATAATTAGATTCTTTATCGTTTGTGTTGATTTTTATTGGTGAACAAAGAGCCCAGTGAATATGATGTTTTTGATCAAAGTTTGTTGTGGGTATTTTGTGCATTTGCTTTTATTTAACTTACTTATTTGTGTTTAAATTTTGTTGTTGTTGTCACATTTTAGAGCTACCTTAAATTTAGGATTCTATTACCAGAACTTATCATATCCTAATTTGTATTATAGTAATGCAAGTAATAACGACGGTCTAGGTCAGATGACTTACCGAAGGCGTCAAACATGGAAAGTAAAGTACTTCCCATTAACAAGTAACCAAAAGTCCGTTTAACTGATGCACAAAATAAATTACATGATACAAAAACTTTCGAGAGGTGCTTGGAAAGCAGTCAGCACCAAATATTGACATTAGCAGACCGACTGAAATGAAGTAAGATCTGATGGCGAATGGTGTACAGCTGACAAACATGCAAAAGCAACTAATTTATGACACAACTGCTTTTGTGCAACTGAAAAATTAATTGATTACAATCATTTCCTGACAAGTCGGCTTAAAATAAACCTAGCATTTATAAAATTCTCTTCTCCGTTACCAACGACACAGATCCTTCCACTAAAGCGGAATGCAGAACCTCTCGGCTGTCACGAAAAAATTCCAAGCTTCCTGTACAACTCAAAGCTTTTTGATGAAACACCAAATTGCACGGTGACCACAATAGGCGGTAAATATTACACAGATTATCTCACTACTACAAGTAGACACTGGAGCTAGACATATCAGTGAGAAGACTCGGTAGATATGCAATCATTACCATAAATTACAGCGAGTTTTTTCAGGTGCGACAAGTCTCACTAACGAATGGTCAGTTGTTCGAATCACAGCAGATTTTGTGCTGACAGTGGCATCTGCACATAACCTGGTTGACCTTGGCTGTCCGGTCCTGCTCCAAGGCTGCCTCCGTAATGCTGACCATGAGCAGCAGGCATGGCCTGGTGCGGATAACTGTTGTTCACCATGTAATGGAATGATGGTGGTACGAAAGATGGCTGTGTTTGGCTAAAAGTGAAATATTTCTTACACTTCTATGTTCAATTTGTGTGAATAAAAGTTAAGAATTGGCATGAAAGTAAAAATATTTAAGTAAAAATTAAATACTTCATTACATTTTTATGTTCAAAGAGTGTAAATACCCACAAAATTAAATAAATTGTATTAATACTTCATCCAATACAACCTTCTATTTAGAAGCACCAGTTATCTAAAGATGTAATGTAATACAAGGCAACTGAATACAGCTGAAATCTGCTAATGCCCCCTCACGACAGTTCAGAAGTAATCATAATTGTAATCTCGAAACCCAACAAAAGCCATGTCACGGGGCCCAGCTTATTCAGAGGCACTCAGTCAAGACCAAACCGACTGGCAGAAAGGTGTTCGGTCCCAGGTCAAGATCCAAATGTCAGGCAGAGAGACAGCGTGGCGGCTACGGTGGGTGATGTTTGGGATTAGAGCTGAAAGAGAGATAAGAAGAAAAGTAGCCAGGATCGGATCTGTGAGAGGAGTGTTCAGTTTTGAGTGAAAGGCCAACGTCACACTGAAGCCAGGCAAGAGGAAGCATTATCACCCTTAAACAGACCGGAAGAGGTAAGTTTTAAATGAGAGCAAATTATAAGTCTCTTTATGAGAGTCGCAAACATCAGAAGAGTCAACAAAACATCATAAAGGTATCTATAATATATCTGTTTGTAAGTAAGCTGAGAGTATTACTTTTCAACTCTTTTCTTGCCCGGCCTCTTCATTCCTTTGTTATGCAATTTCCTACCACATGCAGCCACATGATAAGAAGGCAGATAAGACTTTTCTTGCCAAGTGGTATCTTGCCAAGCTCTGGCATGTTAAGCAATTTCCTACCGCATGCAAACATATAGCACGAAGGCAAATGTCCAAACAGATTAAAGAACAGTATGGATAAGAACTTTACCTCATTTGATTTCCGTAGGATTGGTACACACTGTGCACATTTGATTGCGCTGATGCAACGGCAGTCACTGCGGGTCCATAGCCTTGGGTTTGTGGATCAGTCACCAGGGAACCTGCAGCCGCTTCCGTCAGTGGAGCCTGACTTGTTAAATACTGTGGCCCTTGATACATGTGCTGTCAAACAGAATACTGCTATCATCAAGTCAGGAAAACAGATGAGCACCAATTAGCAAAATTCCATCAGCCAAAACCCTTGGTTTACAGTCTGTGAACTTTTTACGTCTGAAGCTTTGCGCTCCGACAGGTATGTATTTCGAAGGTGTGATGCATCATTCTTGGAGAATTAGTTTTGCCAGTATTTCCTGATTACATTTTTGCATATAAGTCCCAGCCTCACTACTTATGAACATCTTCATTTAACCATTTGGTGCCAGGTTACTGAGTCAGTTTCAAAGCCAGCTTGAAATCTGGAGAGGTCAAGCCTAGAAAGCCACTGTGAATCCTTGCAGTGCTTTTGACAGATGCTACATTATGCACATTGATACATACATTCCAAGGCAGAGAGCGACCATGTTTTCATGGATAAATATTTACAAGAGGGTGAAAGGAATTGGAATGACATCTTGAATAGTTCAGCTGAGTTTTCTACAATAATCTCTTATTAATACAAACTGAAATTTATATTCTAAATATAATCTCAAATTAATTACGTCTTAAATCAATACAAACCTAAATTAATAATCTCAAATTAAAGCTAAGAAACCACAAGACAGTGATGAAAATTCAGACAGTCTCACCGGCTGCTGCTGCTGCTGCTGAGAAACTGGGGCCTTTGACGTTGCCATGACGTAGCCATAGTTTGGTAATTCCGACATCAAGCTGTTGTACATCTTAAAAGCATCCATAAGCTTCGCGTTGTACTCCATCAGCAGAATGTGCTGCCTACAGCAAAGAAGCAACAAAACGTTTAAGATATAACAACAATGGTGCAAGAAACGACAATGAACTGAACAGTTTCACCTCTTTTGTATCTTTTCAAGTTCCACTGCTGTTGTTCATGGGCCGTGATGCATGAAGTGAAAGTATCAAATATTACACAAGACAAACTACTATCAGACAAGATACCTGTATTCTAATCCAGTATCAGAAAGACTTAAATGAGTCAGCCATATTATTATTCAAGGACAGCGCAAACACTGTGTTGAATCCAGCATAAATATACAAACAAAATTTAGTATTTGGAATACAATGTAATCGGATTATTTCAGATAACATTGCTGTCAACTGACTTTGCATATTAATAAATCACACTGCTTCTATTTAAGTCAAGGTTTTAATTAAACTATCAACAACACAGGTACACATGTATATAGTTCTGCAGGACAGATAACCAGAGAAACAGCAACACTCACTAACCGATCAATCTTGTCAAGCTCTTGATCAATCAGAGGAGACATGGCCTTACAATGCTCTACAAAATGCCAAACCACAGCTGGCTTTCAGCAAAACATTCAATTCTTACATAACAAGAAATATTTACATAACAAGAAATATTTACAATAAATATTCATTGTGCCACAAGTAAATAAGTAAACCAAGCAGTCTCTGGTATCAGGAGGTGGAACTTATACGTGGTTCCAGTTTCCTTCTCTGGTTACAGACACACAGCTCGTGGATTCCCACATTTGTTTTAGCTGAAGCCATCACAGAATTCTACTGTTTCACAACAGAGGTAACCATTTGTTCACAGTTTGCCACAGCGTCATTAGATCAGTGCTCCAAGGATCATAGGGTACATGAAATAATAACCATATGAAAAGTTAACGCATGACTATAAGACAAATGCATATGTGATCATGAGGTAAAAGTGCTATTGACCACACCACGTCACATAAATTGCAACTGAATGCATATTAAAAACGGGATTTAGAAGCGAAATGCAGTCATAGTTAAAATGAAGCCCATAAAGGCGGTAGAAATGAGCACATTTTACCTTCTAAAATAAGCAGTTCTGCAGGATCTGGGTTACTCTCTCCAGTTGGATCTGCATTCTGAATCAAGGTCAAAGCCTGATCGATCTTACCCTAAAATCAAACAAATCAACCCAAGACACATCATTAAAACCCCACACAAACTGGTTGTCAAATGAAACACTGGAGGCTAAATTCAGTCATAATACCCATACAATTTACATCCGTCCTGGTTTAAGATCACTACATAAGCAGTAGTGCACAAGATTTTCCGAAAAACATGACAATTTCATTCAACATCCTCCAAAGATCTAGAACGACAACAGCGTGCAACAGATGGGTTACCTTACCTGAACTTAGCTTATTAATCTGAATACATGCACGTATATATATATTAAAACAACCAATCGTACATTAAAACAACCAATCATACACTGGAAGTACCAAGCCCTATTTTTTCATACCATGCCTCATCAACCTCTGCATCATCCCTCACCAATCTCTTCTTACCATACCTCATCGATTTCTAAGACTTCAGCAACCGCTGGCTCCAGGACCTGCACATCAACTTCATCTTGAAAATGAACCGACTTTCTGGCTTTTGCTAAAATAAAAAAATCAAACTGTACAATAAAATCTCAAAATAAATGCACCGAATGACATGAATTAAAAAAAGAAATTTAGAATTACGTTTTAACATAATATTTTGAAGGGTTCTGTATAAGAAATCTGCCATCTCTCATAATCCTCTTATAAAAAGGCCAAGCCCAATGAAATCCAGGCTATCTATAGTCTAAGCTACAGTATAATTAAAGACAGAATTAAGGTTGCAGCTAGGCCTAAAAATCTTATTGCTGGCATATATGAACAAAATTCTGACCAATCCAGCCATTACCATGAGGGCACCTGAAATCCTACTTGTAAAACAAAAGTGTAGCTCAGTTTAGACGTTTTATGTCTCTTCATAAAATGCATCGTATGACAATGGTGCTACAGA
Organism: Norana najaformis; assembly: GCA_964023275.1. NCBI lineage: Eukaryota > Metazoa > Annelida > Clitellata > Crassiclitellata > Hormogastridae > Norana > Norana najaformis. The sequence continues at coordinate 25,205,198 of OZ029922.1, forward strand.
ATTTGTCAAATATAACAAAGTCTAAGACGTAAATCCCAAATTTAATTAAACTTTAGCACTATATAGCCGTTGCTAACGCTCCCCATAGGAAGCATTATGGCCACAGTGTACTCAGTACATGTAAGAAATTATCACTGATCACGTAAAGGGATCTGAGAAGATTACTTTACAACATGACTCACCGACTTCAGGTTCTGGCTCAGCAGTCAAGTCGGCCGTTACGAAATTTGCTGGGAAGAGTCCTTCACCTCTCCAGGATGATCCCTTCCACCAGTTGGGATCACTGACACATGGAAACAACAAAGAACATTGCAATGTCTCAGGATTTCTTTGGTAAAATTTTACACAAGTCTAGAAATAGATTGTAGAAAAAGTAAATAAATTATTAGCAACAAGCAGTGTTGTGTTGTTTAGACGAACAAACACAAGCACACAAACACACGCAAACACAACTACATGCACGCACACATGGTTACACACACACCTATGCACGCACGCATCCACAACTACACACATACACAATATGTGCATTCCGATCATTCAGGTGTGTGTAGATGCTGCTGTAGTTCTTACCTGTCGTCAAGAATGCTGATGATCTCTCCTGCCTTAAACGTCAGTTCGTTGTCTTCAGCCGCCTCAAAGTCGTACAGCGTTCGAACCTTCATCCAGATTCAGTTAAAACATTTTATAAACCACAATCCATAATGCATTCAAACACTTTTAAACTATGAAGTTCATTTAAAATTACTTGCTATTTTAAATAATCAACAGATATTATTATTATTGTTACAGTATCACAATTACAAGTATAATATTACAATTACAGTAATGATAAAATAACAAATAAAACAACTACAAACACTTATCACAATGAAATACAACTCAGAATGTCATTTATAACAGCTACTGTCAGCATTTATAGTGGATCAATTATTCCAAAGATAAAATAAAAAATACGCATTGCTGACTACACAGATGACAATAAAATACTAAGATCAATGATTACAACAGCCTATATAAGAATTTTACACTAAAAAACAACACCGTAGCAAATAATAACAGCAAAATGAAATAACGACAATACTGGGAACGCTGATCAGAGACAGTGAAACAACCTTCCTTAATTCTCTTGAAGAAGTTGAAGCTGAACTTGAAGACCAGTTTCCAGCCACATTAGGATAAAGCGGCTGTGACTTGGATGCTGAATGCTTCTCTGACTCCTTCAGAGACATTGCAATTGCTGCAGATAGACAGACAGAGAGTCAGTAAGACAGACAGAAACATAAACAGACAGACACAGAAATAGTCAGAGACAAACAGACGGTGTGACAAAGACAACAGACAGACAAACAGAGACACAATATGCAAACAGACAGACAGTCAGACGGTAGGCAGACGGTGATAACATACAAACACAGAAACAATATTCAGACAGACAGAAGACCAGATGGGTGACAGACAAAATAAATAAAATCTATCAGGGTATCCATGGCCGGACAATATGTATCTGACTATATAAACGGAACACTTAAAGACATTTTACAAAAATTTTCCTTTTATTTCACTTCATGTTCAAAGATCTTTCTCCATGATTTCAAACACAAATAGCATCCTGTACAATACAAGTATGTTTTCAAAATGGGAACTAAGTTAAACCTCTACATCTAAAACCAGGTATAAAGAAAGAACAAATTCACCTTTTGCAATGTCATCTTCCTCTTTCTTAGTTAAATTCGAAGTGGTTTCTTTAAGCTAAAGAACAAATATTTTAAAAAAAGATGAATAAATATTATTATGCAACTGTTGTCACACCTAAAAAATCAGTTTCCTACTTTAATCCAACAACTTCTACAGCGCCATTTTCATTCAAAACAAGGCATCAATCAACAGTCAGTTTAAAATTAAACCACGATCATGATTCATTTCAGAAGTATGTATTATATTACATTACAAGTCCAGTCATTATCCAACAAATCAGGGATAAGTGGCAAAACAATTAAGAAAAATTTCCATCTCATCCGTCTTGTGTGAAGTTGGTAAACTGACAAGCACGACGTTACTAGACAAGGCCTCCTCCTCCAATCAGCCACAGTTTCCGACTGTAGTCAGTAAACTGCAACTAACTTATCTGATTAAAGAATCCACCACACTGGTGGCGTTTTAATACCAGACAGCAAATGAGTGGTCTTCATACATCTGTCTGCTGTTTTTAAGCGTTTATTGTAAACGGATGCTTGCCTGAACATCTTCGGTCGGAAAGCTGTGGCCCTCGCTTCGGAGACTGCTATACATGGATGGGATGATGCTAACAGTAAGAAAACAGACAAGGTTTTTCAGTTGTAGGTAAGTAAGTAATTTATTAACCATATTCAGTAATCAGTACAACTGTAAAGTAACAGTATTCACACAGATTCTGTCACAGGCTAACGGTAAAGTCTTGCAGGACTTTCTCGCTGGCCACCCAAGTGTTGTAAAAAATTAGCTCTACTAAAGTTATGGCCTCCGTACAGCACATTTTCTGTTTCGTAGGCTCTCCTGGCTATAGTAAATCCTGGACACAAGGCCACCGAAAAAGAATGATTGACAAAGACAGACATATTTCCACTAAGAAATCAGCCAAGCATATCACCATTGCTGGCATCAACAAGGCCGACAAATCTATGGCAAGACGGGAATTTCCGAAGTAGAAAGTCCTCAGTTCTGAGCAACTTCCTTATTTGCTGGTCAGGCACAAAGCAGCTCTTTTAAAAATCTTACCTTAATGATGGGTCTGTTCTAAACTCATTTTCCGCCCATCTTTTGATCAGCATCTTCAGTTTCTGAACTACCTTCTGGTGTGGCTGTCAAACAGTAAAGACAATTTTCAGACTACTAGAAACCTTCAGGAAATGGCCAGTCTTTTATTACCCAAACAAACTCAAACCAATTCATTAAAAGCCAAAAGAATAACTGCCACGCCGATCACCTGGTCACAGTCACTGAATTGCAATCTGCGAATTAAAATCATAGCATCAAATCATTTACAGAATTGTTAGAAAAGAAAAGCAATCAGTTAAGCTGACCCTATAAGAGGCAGACGTTGGTATAAAATGCTAGCAACTTTATTTTCTCAGCCTTGGCATATGCAGCCACTACCTTACTGTCTGATACTCTCATCAACAGCCTATTATCAATTTTATAATAATCATTTTATAGCTAGAGGGAACAAGTGAAACAGAAATCCAGAATCAGATTACCACTAGTCAGAAATTAATTGCAACAAATCATGATTTAATAAATTAATTTGAATTAGTTACAGAGCAGTTGACCATTCATCATACATAACAGAACTGCTAGTTAAAATTATCCAATCAGTTTAGTTGTAAACTGGTTAAATGAAAAAGTATTGAACATAATTTACAAAAGCAAATCAAACTAAATGAAAGTAAGATAAGGCAAGGGAAGGTAAGGGAAGGTAAGTTAAGGTAAGGCAAGTCATAGCAAAGTAGGTAACCAGCAACAGCAAGCACTCTGAAAGCTGCTCTCTTCCCTACCTTGCCGCTTGTGATGAACGTTCGACATTCAGAAACAAAATCTCGGGAAGCCATTTCAGATTGAAAAGCATAGCCACAGTTTCGAACACAGACATCTAGCATCTACAGCAGAAGAACACTTTCATCTACCATGGCCGCTGAATTATATCGACACTTGCTTTCCCAAACACTGAGACGAGCTCAGCTTCTGCACCTTATTTAATTCGTAAACTTTTATAGCGCCATTATCATAACCCACAACACATCAATCGATGGTTGTTTCCACGCAAGACCACATTCAAAAATCACAGTCCTTTGCACAGAACTACTCAAGATCCATGCAGCCTAAGAGATCAGTAGGCAGAAACACACCTAAACTACCACGTGAATATTTAATGACATCTCTAAATACACTCATGTTGTGCTGATAAAAACAATAACCTGATTAGAAATCAGTTCAGCAACCTTACTAAGCATTTCCTACAACTATCATGTTTCACAGTTCAAATTAACATGTAAACAAATGGCCAGAAACAGAAGGAAACACTTATTGAGATGTCTTCATTATCAGAGACGTAATTTAGATCACTGCTTCACCTGTAACATGCACGACTTGAATGCTGCAGCATCATATTCTTAATTATCACTGCTAGTAGTGGTAGTACTGTTACTGTTAAGGAATCGCTGCAACAAAGAATGTTCTAAGATTACCGTAAGAGCTTGCATGGCAACGTGAGGAACTTTGTGATTCATTCGTTTGACTATTGACCTCAAGCAGTCTTTCGCACTGGAAGAGAATTTAACAGAAAAATTAGGCATCAGTAACTGCATTTAAGCCTTAAAAGCCATTTATGGATACGTCCACCTAAACAGATGTTGTTTCAATTTCTTCCTAGAAAGAAGAAAATGTGAAGATCATAAACTAAGTATCAGTCTGTGACTGTCCTCACTAATAGTGTCATGGCCAGGATTTTATCGTAAGGGGTGGTTGTTAAAAATATCTACCCCGTTCCGTAGCTGTGCAGTGGGCAAGGGCACTTCGCTCAAGACGTTCTTTCTCCTGTACTACTGTTTTATTACTCATGTGTCAGATTTAATTTGGGTAAAAAAATAAATAATAATAATAAAAATAATAATAATAATAAGGTGTGGCTTGTGCTTTGGTATTTGAGAATATCACCAGCTGAGGAATGTAACCTTGACATACAAGGATATTCAGTTGACAGGATCCCTATGCCATGATTTCTTTCCGGCTTCTGTGCAGGCCCAGCAGCATGGAAATCTGTCTTCTTAAACCCTTCAGGAGACAATGTACACTGGTATGCTTAAGAGCTGGATTTAAAACCATTTACTCGCAATGGCTTTTATGGCATCAAAGGCCGTTGACGTCGCCCTCCTCCTTTATCCAGGCTTTGGACTGGCACTACCCGATCAAAGGCAGTGGCCGAGTTTTTTCCTTATTGATAATGTACACTGGACTGTTGGTAACCATCAGTTTAAGTAACATTATGGTAGAGTGACTTCACAGTTCCAAAGCTCTGATCTCTTGGATACTGTGCCATAGCACTGTATGAATTCTTTTTTATCTACCAGCAGACTCCCATACCAAAGTATTAACAAACTGCTTGGTGAAACTGCATTGTGCAAAATATTCATAAAACACTAACTTCTAAATAGTGTGCTAGTCTATAATGGTCAGTGCATCAAAACCAAGTCAAAAGTTAGATCCATTTCCACATATTTCCGCTGACACAGAGGGACAGCCAATAATCTTGAGGTTCAAGGCCAAACGGTTGCTTTAGAAAAATATGTTCCTTTATATTTACATTTACATAATGTGGTAATTATTATTTGCAAAGCTTCGACTCACCCAGATGGTGTCTGCTTAGCTTTTTCACAGACTTCTCTGATTAAGGTCATATCATCTGATGCATTCAGTTCACTGGTGGCTCTTTCTGTCAAACGTTACAGGGTACAATTAAACTCCACATCATATACCAATTGACAACTGACTGCTCAACTACCAAGTCATTTGAAGGAATGATTCATGATTGTAATTAGTAACTTCTATCGCGCCAGTGTCTAATGCACAAGGCATCAACCGATGGCGCATCAGTGGATTACATCAATCTAATGATCGAATGGGTCATCGATTACAGTGAACCACATACTTCCACAATACATAAAAATCAATTAATTTATCACCACTCACTTAACTGATAGATATAAATCAACTGAAATGAATCAACTGATCAAACAATCAATCACTCAATCAGCACATCATATACAAAAACAGATTAACGAGAGCATTTATTTAGCTAACAGAATTTTGTGGTACTCTTTACACGAAACCAACAAAGTAACACCTTTGCACAGCACTTAAGTACAATAAATAAATCTAGCAAACTCATGTGAAATCGAAGCTTAAGTCCAAGCAGTCTACTCACAAGGAATTTATCAGAGGTGGAAATCTCTGTTTAAGGAGAAATTTTGCTAATTAAGGTTTTTAAATGAGAGTGAAACTGGGGCTAAGAAAGTCCTAAAGGCGATGGATTAAGAGGGTCCGTGGGGAAACTATCAGTAAGCTGTGAGAAGAATGGTCACAACATTTTGGAATTTTTAATTTTACATGCAAACTCTCAACAGAGCGACAACTACACAACGCTGAAGTACTTCATCAGCGTACAATACACGGGTTCAGCAGTTACAGAATGTCAGATTGAAAAAAGCCCTAGCCCTTAGCGAAATCATATTTCAATTTTTTCCAGTCACCATAATTTAGTCTAGAATATACTGGTCTTGTCGCATTTTAGCCCGTGAACGTCAAATTTCTGGGCACCAGTGATCTGAATTAAATGTTATTTAGCGATTTTCCTAAGATGCACAAGAAAGCTGTTTTAAACATCGAATCATAATGACTCAGTGTCGTGAGACCGTCAAGTTAATACGACATAGCGAAGACTGACATTGTCTAAAACGATTCTCGTCCGTAATACAATAGTAACCATTCAAAATGTAAGTAATCTTTCGAGACTAACCAACGTCTGCGTCGAAAGGTGACGAATTTGTAAAAAGCGGCATTCTAACCCAATATTCGCTAAATAATTATTTGTCAACAATCTCCTCTACAACACACATACGTCAATATAAAACTCGCTAAATTAGACCCGAAAGCAGTCGCGATGGGGGGATATAATTATGAGTAAGTAAGTAAAGTCTCTCTTGTGCACTTTCATTTTCAGAAATGGGCCTCTTCTTTCTAGAACCGATCGACAGGTCCCAAAGCTCTGATCTCCTGGATATTGGGCCACTGCATTGTATGAATTATATTTAAAATACCAGTTGACTTCCTCACCAATTTATTTGCAAACTGCTTTATGAAAAATATTCTTAAAACAATAACTCCTAAATAGTATGCCTATTTATGATGCACAATGCATCAAAACCAAGCCACAAGAAATATCCATTTCCAGATTTTCCGCTGAAGCAGAGAGGCAGCCCATAATCATGAGGTCGAGATGGCTTCAAGGCCATACGTGTAGGCCTACGTTTACATTTAGATTTCAAGTATCGAACCGAAAGAATATTATGATTATTATTTTAAAAGTGCCCTCGGTACTTATGATCCCTCGGTACTAATAAAAAGGCTCCGGAGAAATAGACTTAGTTTGTCGGTAAGGCTAGATCAAAGTATTGTACAGGCTTCAATTTAGAATATACGGCGGAATGGTGGGGCAAATGGTTCTCATTGGAGTCCATGGACAATCACTTAAAACTTAAATACGCACGTTTCGTAACTTGTCGAGTAGTTTAACAGCGAGCTACGTTTCACAAATCTGCCTTTAGGTGAGGTGGCCTTAAAGGCGAGAAAAACAGATATGAAAAGCAAGAGTCTGTGCGTGAGGATCCCCGGTTCGCGTCCCGATAGTGGCTTATTTCAGAGATTTAAATCTCGGGCTAGTACGGTCCGTGCACGGGGACCTTAAATGGCGTGGCGCCCATTCAAACGGGCAGCGGTGGTGAAGGATCTCACCCGATAAATTCATCGCAAAATGAGCAGGGTCGAGGCCATACGGTCGCTATATAAAACCTATACATTTACAGTTATATTTATCCATCGAAGGATGAAGGGGAATATGTTACAACAGGCCCGTATAAAGGCGCAGCATTGCTACACCAGCATTTATTCGCTAGGTGTCGCACTGTTCGGCGGGCACATATACTCGCTACGAGGAAGCGAAGTAGAGGACATACATTAATTTATTAACTGAAAAAGCCTCAAGGGCTTTCGTTTTCCACTAAACTCAGCTTGAGATATGCTTCAGGTTTAGTGGGTCATTGTCAATAAGTAGGCCTAAGTAATCGTAATCGTAATAGTAATCGTAATCCTGAGATTTCTACAGCGCCCAACGAAAGCCACGTCACGGGGATCAGCTTATTCACATGCGCTCGGTCAAACAAAATTGATAGGTAAAAGTGTTCGGTGCCAGGTCAAGATCCAAGAGTCAGGCAGAGACAGCGTTGCAGCTACGGTAGGTGATGTTTGGCATTGGATCGGAAATAGGAATAAGAGGAAGAAGGGGAGTCAGGATAGGATCTGTGAAAGAGGAGTGTTTTCAGTTTTGAGTGAAAAAGGCCAATGCAGAAATTGCAAGCGGTGGAGGATAGGTGAGTTTGTATGATGGGTCAGATAACTGTCGCAGTTCTCGGGGGAGTAAGTAAAAAGTAACCTCCCAGTTACATATTCCACAGTTGCGCAGGCAAGTTATGGGAGGGAAAACTAGGTGGCGATTCCGTTTTTGTTTTCGACGATTCTATTCTCCTTTTATTTTTTAAAATCTGTTTGGCTATCGACAAATATGCTTCCGTTCCCAACATAACTGGCCTGGATAGCTACGTTGGTTAACGTATACATCCAGGCGCCTCTGAGCGCCAGCGCGAGGAAGCCGGTTCGCGTTCCTGTCGTAACTTATTTCAGGTATCTTAATCTCGGGCTAGTATGATCCCTGCCTTGGGACCTTAAATTGGCGGGCGCTCATTCAAACGGGCAGCGATGGTGAAGGATCTCACCCGATAAATGTAAATGTATAGGTTTTATATAGCGACCATATGGCCTCGACCCTGTTCATTGTGCAATGAATTTATCGGGTGAGATCCTTCACCACCGCTGCCCGGTTGAATGGGCGCCACGCCATCTATTTTTCTTTTCCGGCGGATGTGTTTGTTATAGTTTCCGACTTTTGGCCAATGTATCTCTGTTCACACGAATAATATCTTCATGTTTCCGACTGTTGGCGAATCTGTTCTCTTTGACAAATAGACCCGTTTTTTGCACTTTTAGAATGAAGGCCTAAACTTGGAGCGCTCAGCAGTGGGACATTGTTGATAGCAGCGTAATCCAAGGTCGTGTGGTAAAGAATAGCACGCTTATAACAGTTGGCCTTTACATAGGTGCTTGTAAAAGTTGAAGTAGCACAACAGAAGTAGCTTCGGGAGAGTTAAAGATATTGTTTAAGCGAATTTCAACATTTTCATAATTACGAGCTGACAGTGTATAGCAATGGCGCAGTGACTATAGTGACGTATGTCCGATGGCGAATGACAGAGAATAGGGTGTTAGAAGCAGTTATCGTTTGGGTGCTTTACAGTGGCGGATTTAGTTAGAGGCATGGGGGTTCGCCCTCAGCACCCCTCTTGGTTATATTCCGGCGCCCCACAGGCCTGACCCTTGCGTGGTGGACTGCCAGAATGTGGCCTCTGGAAATCGTAATCTTGAGATTTCTACAGCGCCCAACGAAATCTAAGTCACGGGAAACAGCTTATTCACAGGCGCTCAGTCAAAACAAAATCGACGGACAAAGGGTTGGGTTCCAGGTCAAGATCCAGGAGTAAGGCAGGCAGACAGTCGGACGGCTTTCGGTGGATGGTGCTTGAAATTGAAGCCAGAAGAGAGATAAGAGGAAGCGGAAGAATTAGGATAATGCTCTTCACCCCCCCCCCACGTTAGCAATACTGAAGCCGCCACTGGTACTTTATGTAGCTCTAAAGAAGTAATTTTTGGGAACCATAGGTCCAAATAGAGTTCCTCGTAGTACTGCAACACTTTTAGAATAGAGGTCTGAACTTGGATCACTTCTATGGCAGTGGCGAATATTATACTTGTTTCCGACTTTTGGCGAATTTAACTCCACTACTGCCTTGTTTGGGGGTAGTGCCAGTCCCAAGCCTGGATAAAGGAGGAGGGCGACGGCAACGGCCTTTGATGTCATAAGCTGTCGTTAAACTGAGGAACTACTATCTTGGCGAATTTGTTTCTGACGAATGTGTTTCTGTTTCCAAGTTTGGGGAATCTGTTGTTTCCTCTGTACCACCAGGTTGTCTGCCCGGCTTGCCCCCCCCCCCCCCCCCCCCCCCCGGATTCTGACCTGAAACCGAAACTGACCAACAACCTGGCTCTTTCGGATTTGAGTTGATATAGCGCCAGTGGTAAGCTGTTCTCTCTGACGCGGCTTTTGTGTGACTCTGAGAAATTTTCGGAGATTTACATTTATATTTATTACTGCGATTAACTGTGGATAGAAAGCATCTTTAGCCCAGGATGATTATGGTTTTGTAAATTCCGTCAGCATCGGATGGCAATCGGATGCCTGCATTTATAGGCTATAAAGGCAGACCTGGAAATGACAGGTTCTATAAAGTCGCTACATAAATATCTAGATACATCAAATAACATCGTCAATTCACTCATCCAACCGTTTATCAATTCACGCAGGCATCTCGTTTAAATCTGCAGTAATGAACGAATTAAGGACGCATGGACAGCGTAGGTGTCTACTGCTATTGGCTGCCACGAGAAACCAATAGCATAAATGATATTATTTACTGCCGCACAGCTGTAGTCTTTGCAGGAAGCGGGAAGTTATTACACGTAGCCTGACTTTAGAACCGTAAATTAATACGTCTACTTCGCGGGAAACCGAGATAAGACGTGACCTCTTAAATATGACGATTAAGAGCACGCGCTTCACGATGACGTTATAAGCAGACACGTAGACTCAAGCTGTGATATATGGTCGGCTAAATTATACGATCGTTGCCTGGGATGAGTTCAACCGGTTATCTAGGTAGCTATTTATAGAAATACCTGAGTTCAAATTAATCAACGCCGTTACGGATGTGTGTGTGTGTTACAAGAAAGGGCCAAGTTCAAAACCTCCCAATTATTTCAGAAATCGTCTGTTGAAACCTCCTATGATTTCTTACCTAGCGATGACAACTTACTCGGTAAAGGATCGAGATATGTCAAGATGAAATATATAAAGAGTGTTGTATCTAATTCTCTAGAATGCATTTCCGGTAATAATTTTCAATGGCCGAAGCATTCAGGAAGTAAGATCAAACGGTGTGCGCTTATAGATGATGATGAGTTCTGTGCCTGAAGGCAGTTACATTGGCTTTACGCCACCCTGGAATGAGATGAGTGAGGTGGTTTCCCGTTGCCTTCCTCACAGACAATTGTGGGTGAGCAACTTGCTAAGCAGTGGCTTGAGGGCGAACCCGCGACCCTCCATTACTAGGCACAGACCATAGCACTACACCACCGCGTACCACTGGGCCATTAAATCTATTGTATGGATGAAATGTATCCAATTTTGCTTAATGACACTTAGTTAGCGTGTAATCATGCACGTTCTGTTATCTTTGGACAACGGCATCTTTGGACAAGCTCACAGGCTTGACGCAGCGCTCGTGAATAAGCTGGTGCCCTGCGCCTAGCTTTTAAGTAACGCTTTAGAAATTTCGAGTTTACTATTACGATTCTGTCGCGTATTTCAACTACTTAGTGACATCATGATTGACGAATCGGCCTATTCTGCATCTAGTATCGAGCTCTCTGATCGCTCGCCTAGTTAGCTACATGGGTAAATGCGTACGCCACGGAGCTTCTATACGTGAGGATCCCCGGTTCGCGTCCCGCTAATGGCTTATTTCAGAGATTTAAATCTCGGGCTAGAACGGTCCGTGCACGGGGACCTAAAATGGCGAGGCGCCCATTCAAACGGGCAGCGGTGGTGAAGGATCTCACCCGATAAATTCATTGCAAAATGAGCAGGGTCGAGGCCATACGGTCGCTATATAAAACCTATGCATTTACTTTTACAAACGACAGCCGATTGGGAAATTATGAACTGAACATGTATATAACCAAAAACCCGGAGTTCGTACGTATCCAATACTTAGTAGGCAGAACTTCTTGATTAGCTGTTGTTGTGATTCGCGCTTCAGATCTGCAACTTACAGCGGCCATCCTGTAGCCTTGTACATTACGATAAGGGCGTTATGGAAGTCTTACGATGCTAAAACGCCCGGGACCCTATCTCTGAATGTAGCCCCCTATTGTTGTCAATGTCGTCTTTACAATATCTACGCATAGATTTACTAAATCACGGGCGTCGATTACACGGGGTCTCCGGGGCTAAGGCCTCACTTTTCGAATCCCTACACCGGTTAGATTCACAGGGCAGAGAGCTCTGTAAGTTTACATGTATTAATAAGTGCTCACTTGACCCAGGTGACTTCATACATGTTGGCTGAAGGAGTTACTTAGCGATAAGATAAGGCCAGTGGAGGATCCAGGATTGCTTGCGTGGGCAAGGGACAAGGGCATTCCCAGAGAGGTGCCGCATTCTGACAGTCCATCATGCACGGGTCTGCTCTGAGGGGTGGCGGCGAGCTAAATCTGCCCCTGCATGAAGCTTTTGTTAACATTCGGCCAGAACTCCAAGTTCTCTAACTTTACGACCACAAAATGCCCCCAATCTTCACAACGGACGGGAGCCCTAAAAAGAATCACGTTCATTACTCACACCTTTGAATCCGCATTTCTTACCCTGTGCTTCCTTACTCTGCTTTACCTTACTTTACCTTAAATTACCCTGCCTTATTTTACCCGACCTAGCTTAAGCTTACATAACCGAACCCTAATTGTCTTACCATAGGATCAGAGGGTGAAGGTGAGAAATTGGACTTGCAAGAAACCACTTTTTAAACCCTTAATTTTAATTTGACAATTGATTTTTAAACTGTCATATTCTATGGCATCACTCTTCCTTGTTCTGTCCTTGCGCTTCCTATTTGACTGTTTTCAATGGATTTCAATTCTACAAACTGTACATCTTGAGACGTTTTCACCCACAGACGCCCTGGACAAGAAACTCGACAGTTTTGGCACCCCTAAGACTAATCCTCAAGACACCCTATGTTGACCAAGTCACAAACGAGGAGATTAGAGCAAGAGTACCAACTTCTTCCATCGTCAGAGAACGCAAGCTCTGATTCTTTGGCCATGTCGCTCGAGCTCCATTGGATGAAGACGCTAGAAGATCTCTAAGGGGAGCAATGAATAAAGCCCCAAGGACTGGAACAGACCATTTGGCAGACCCAGAACTACGTGGATTAGATAGAGTAGTGGGAAAGGAAGGATTTCGAATGTGCGGTTTTGGGTCAGTACTGCTTGGAACAAGGCCCAAGACGTGAAAGCTTGGCTTCCCATCTTCGATAAGGCCCTCGCTCACCTAGAGTATGCCATCGAGAGAACGAATTCTTGTTTTTAAATTGTGGGCGTTTGTCTCGCGTTAATAAAAGATTACTGACTCTTAACCACACATTTATTTACTTAACCGCTTATTTATTTAGTTATTTATTTACTTAATTGCTTATGTATTTACTTAATTGCTTATGTATTTACTTAATTGCTTATTCATTTACTTAATTGCTTATTTATTTAATTGCTTATTTATTTAATTGCTTATTTATTTAATTGCTTATTTATTTAATTGCTTATTTATTTAATTGCTTATTTATTTAATTGCTTATTTATTTAATTGCTTATTTATTTAATTGCTTATTTATTTAATTGATTATTTATTTAATTGATTATTTATTTACTTAATTGCTTATTTGTTTAATTGCTTATTTATTTACTTAATTGTTTATTTATTTAATTGCTTATTTATTTACTTAATTGCTTATTTATTACTTAATTGCATATTTATTTACTTAATTGCTTTTTTACTTAGACCGCCACTTAATTGTGCCTGGAGTGTTTCTTCGATCCATCCGGCCAAGAGCCTCAGTCAATCGGATCCAGGTGATCCGTGTCTTCTACTCTTACCGTCGACACCGTTCAACCCAACGGCGCCAACCGGTCTCCCACATCCTCCTTCCATCCGTCGTCCCATGATTCATCATCACATTGCGCGTGCCATCTCCTCTCTCCTCCCCTCCTCTATTCCGACCCTAACCCTCCCCTCTCCTTCCCTCCCTCACCCCGGCCCTTTTCCCCACACCCCTCACCGACCGAGGGCTCCGTCCGCGGGTCGGGTGACGAAGGAAACCTGGCACCTTCGTCCAGTCGGGGTAGATAGCGGAAGGACACGCCCCCTCAGACGCATCTGACCAATCGCAAGAGTCCAGGATGAAGCGTCGTCCAATGGCCGTTATTCCAGACCGCTCCGTGTATAATAAGACGTCTCTGTTTCGGAATGTTATCGTCCCAAATATTTATATTGCGCTCGATGGATGTAACGTTATTACACCGGCAATAACTGCTGTAGTTGTGTAAGATTATCTGAGTGGCTGATTACCTGCGACGAGTCAATGATTTCCTATTGAGACGAACAACTGTTTAAAGCATCTTCGGCGACCAGGTTTGTACCCAGTATTTGTAAGTTTATGCATCGATATCATAATAGTAAGCTCGAGATTTCTACAGCGCCCAACGCTAAGCCGAAAGCTAAGTAGCGGAAACCAGCTTATTGACATCTTTTTGGCTATCAGTCAAACAAAATCGTTAGGCAGGAAGGATTCGGTTCCTGGACAAGAGTCAGACAGGCAGGCAGTCGGACTCATAGACTATGTTTGGCTGGAATTAAGAGTAATTGAGCTGGTATGGTTATGCGACAATGACGTTTTAGGCTGAAGAAGATTAGTAGCTATACTGTATGTAGAGTATTATATCGTAGGTATAGACAGGATTAGGCTTACCCAGCTTATTTCCCACAGGCTCTCATGCTGGAAGCGGCTCTGAGTAGTTTGTTCTGTAAGAAGCGCTATATAAGTTATCGAAAGCAATACAATACCCTATAGATTAGATCGTACATAGCCTATAGTCTGAAGCATTTGGGGAAAGACATCCACGCATTGAAGCGTTGTTAGCTGAATATAGGCTATAGACTGGGTTGATTGACTGAATATCGTTTGTTTAACGACGCCATCATATCGAAGAAGATTAGCGCGTTTATGAGGTTCTTTAGCGCGTTTGAGGGGTTCTTTAAAAGCGCTATATAAATAACCACATAATACATACATATATACGTACATACATACATACAAGATGACTGACATCATTATACACAAACATATATACAAAGTATGCATCGGGGTCAGTGAAAGATATGATACCGGCCAGCGTATACCCAACCAGAAATCCTTCTGGAGGTGCTAAAGGTAGGATATTTTCTACTACTCAAACAGTTGAAACGGGTTTACTCTCCTTACTGAAAACCTACAAGCATATAGGTCCTACAACTTCCTTCGTATTCATGCATTCTTGAAAAGTTGGAGCGATAACACGTCAACTAAAAGCTTCGTTTAACATGTATCGATCATGTATAGAACATTTTATGGATAGCTATGGGTAACTGTAAATGTTTTCAGCTTCGGGGCTTTTCGGGGCTTCTTCGGGGTTTAATGTGTCCAGTTTAGATATGGACAGTCCTCTGTTTGGGTGTTCTGTGAAGAGAAAACTTGAATCAACACCAGACATGCATATATTATAGACACAATTTTTCATGGACATCTTTCGTTCAGTCGTTGGCAACGGGATTGTGTAACCTACTTAAACACGTTTCATGGCTTTGCAGGCATCTAAGTGACTGCAGACTTAGCAATTCAATCATTTAATAAGTAAGCAAGTAATAAGTAACAAGAGAAGGTCGAAAAATGTGCGAAATTAAAGAATAGAAGAAAAATCCAGAAAACAAAACAAAGGTCAGAAGAAGAAGTGAAATAAAAAGGTCGAAAGAGCCAACAAAACATATGAAAACGTTTCAAAAATGGCGGATAACTAATGCAACATGTATGAAATACTCTTCTGAAAGAGAAGGGCAACGCCTTCGGACGGTACTTCGAAGGCCAGCTACACTACTCTCGACTACACTACAGAATACACTATGAACCACACTATATATATGTATATTTACCATTCAGCAAACATGTTTACTATAAAGTATCGGGGTCCGCTGTAGGACCGCCCTATGGTGGGCTTCTTCTTTGGGGATTGTGTGCGTGGTGTGGCTTGTGGTATTATATGGAAGACTGTAGCTGCCGCAAGTTAAGTTGTCGCTAAAATGAATCTATTCGAGCTAAACGCGATCTGCTAAGACGAGTTAAGCGTTCTAACCTACTTACTAACGAAAAAAAATTATCCGGTTATGTGAACGGTGTCAGGTGCCAGCAGCCGTATCTATAGCCTTGTCAAGGATTCCACAAAGAGGGACCCCGCCCCTTAACGCTCAATGTAGCCCAAATACAGCGGACCCCGACACTACATGTTTGCCTACCATTCTACACAACATTACATTGCAGTGTATTTCATTACATTACGGTTCTAGTAAGTAGCATATTTTGCTGTCGGATGATGTCTTAGGTGTAATACACACTGGGCAGAAAAAAGCGACGGACGTTGACTGACGACGCCATCTGCCGTTGAGAAGATGAATCAACAACCCACAACAACCAATTCGTGCTACAGCGCATGCTCCGCGCCTTCCTCCTCCTCCGCTTCCTCCTCCTGCTCATCGCTCTCCATCGTTCCTACCTTTCTACCTCCGTCGTCCAGACCCCCTCTGTACGGGTCCGAATTCGACCCCTTCTACGGGGGTGGCCCCCACGTCGCGTCAGAAGATCCCTCGCCGTACCCACGGGCAGCAGGGCCCCGAGGGGCCTTCGACTTATCGAGACCCCTCTGCGAGACGGGGTTTGGGCCATTGAAGGACCCGCTGCTGGACGCCTTCGGACCGGGGTTCGATTCCAGCACCCTTACACCCACTTCCACGACGACTCCCACCACAACCACCTCCACCAACATCAGCAACAGAACAGGACTTCAACTGATGCGGAACCAGTCGTACGAAGAAGATGCCGGGCAGCAGCCGCGACTGGAGGCAAACGAGTGCAGGCAACGAGATGCGAGGATGACGGAGGGCTACGGGAGCAGACAGCCGGACCCAGAGGCCACTTCCGGTCAGGCCATTAGTGCGATCCAGATGTGGTCGACCAACTGGGGCTCATCATCCACTCCCTACAGCAGCTCGATAGCCAGTTAGTATACCCACTCTTACAACAATTTCATATTTCCTTGGGCTCTTAATTTTTGGTGCGCCTTTGAGTAGTTGATACTAAAAGAGGCGCTATATGAATTATGGAGCACGGTAGCCGATTGGGTAGATCGCTTGGCTTGTAACACCGAGAGTAGGGTTTGAGCCTCCTCTGAGATGGTTACCGTGTAAGGACCATGAATAAGTCCTTCACTCATAATTGCTCTGCGTCATTGGTTGACGACTAGTTGTTAGATAGTGGCGCTTAATAAATGCAGGAATAAGAAAATAACGAACTGACAAAGATACAGTGCATTGCAATACAATAAAACTAGCCTATAAGCACAAATTATGTTGTATACTATGAAACAGGTGCAGTATAGAGCAACAGGTTTTAAAGTGAGGGTCAAAGCGTGGCC
The DNA here is from genome assembly GCA_964023275.1 of Norana najaformis. Classification (NCBI taxonomy): domain Eukaryota; kingdom Metazoa; phylum Annelida; class Clitellata; order Crassiclitellata; family Hormogastridae; genus Norana; species Norana najaformis. Next base: position 25,222,508 of record OZ029922.1, read on the forward strand.
TTGAAAATATCACAGAGTTATCAGCAGTGCTCTTCCTATGTATTCATTTACTGACTGATCATCAACTGTTTACATGTATATAGTGATGCGGAATGTAAACCGTTAGAAAATACATCGATGCATCGTAGTATTTTGTATATATATACACAAATATATACACATATACATAGAGATATAGTATATATATATGTATATTTAAAGCCAAACATAGTTGATGTATAAGTATCGGATTCCAACGTTAACGGAAACTCTGCCTGTATATACTCGTCCATATACAGCCAAGTATTAAATGTAAGTATAAATGTACATGTTTTTCTATAACGACCGCATGGCTTCGACCCTGCTCATTTAGCAATGAACTAATCGGGTGAGATCCTTCACCACCGCCGCCCGTTTGAATGGTCGCCAACGCCGTTTGAAAGGTCGCCGTGTACCGACCGCGCTAGCTCGAGATTTAAATCTACGAAATAAGCCACTATCGGTATGCGAATCGGCATCCTCACGCACAGCTTGACGTGTGGTTAGACCATTTTAACTAACCAGGCCAGTTGAAATAACCTGGAGACGATTGCGACGTCAGTGCGTGTCAGGCCTTGAAGCACGCTTTAACCATTGTGCTAACTAGAAGCCTAGATGGTTCCTTAGAGCTAGGGATGTCTGCTTCCAGATGATGTCGTTTATGGCGTAGTGTCTGCTGGAAGTTGGAACGTCCACTTGCCATTTTGCAAATCAGCCCATGATGACCTCCTGGGTCAACTGTCTTACCACACTAGCACTGGTGTGGTGTGCATATGTTCAGGCCAAGCCGAAGTCCAACTGCCACGCGCGGAAAGCCTCATTGTTGAGAGAAAGGCCACAAGATGAAATAGGCAGGGTCGTAAGCCGGTCACCGGAATAATGCGAAGACACTGCTGCCAACCTTGCACGGTTGAGTGGATAGTTGAAAGAGGTCCAGAGAGCTGTCTTGCCCTGTACGATCAAGAGTATGTTCCAGGCACCCTGCTTTGCTGGTATTGGTTCTGTAATTGCGGGTAAGGACGAATAGCTTGCTGCAATGATCTCGCTCTTGTTCTGTATATGTCTGACCAAGCTTCACATCCGAGTATGGCTGACCCTAATGTCTGGGTAAATGCAGCTGAAGTAATCTTATTATTATTATTATTATTATTATTATTATTATTATTATTATTTGGTTTTAAACGAGCTGAGGAAGAGCTTATTAGCCGCCTTCCAACATTGCACTTCCTTAAAGGCAACAGCCGCACAAACGAGAGACAATGTTGTCTGTTGTCGTCAGTTTGATTTTTTTGTTGCCAGTGACAATTATTGTCAGTTGTTGTTATTGCTTTCTTTGTTGTCTATTGACAGTGATCTCTGTTGTTCAGCTGTCTATATTTTCCGCTTACGAAGTTGTAATTACACTGTTATCGCATTTCTTTGTTTTCTGTTGTCTGTGGTCTCCATCGACAAGCTTCGTTGTTGTTTAGCTGTCTGTTGTCTCCACTTACAGTGTTGTTTATTACACTGTTATTGTGTTTCCTTGTTGTTTATTGCGTTCGTGGGCAATATTGTTCATTGTCTTTCAGGGTTCTCCTTTATGTCTGTGGCCCCGGTCGTCTCCTTTGTTGTCTCTTGTTGGGTCCGTTGCCTCGGTTCTGCCCTTGAGTCGGGGAGGAGGCCCTTTCTCCTATCGGCAGACGAGCACTTGAGGCTAAAATACTCATCAGAGGACTTGGCAGCGTTCGGCAGACGAAGAGGTCCATGGGTTTCTCGTCCCGACTTTAATGGATGCATATTTCAACAGACCGACTGACCTTTAGGCCCCACGCTTTGGAGTCGTTCCAACCCCCAGTCCCTTGCAACTTCCTTTCCTCCTCCTCCCCCATCCAAAACCCTCCCTAGGCCTATGTGCGGGGTTATCATTTGAATTTTTCCACTGGAAGCTCTCTGACCGTTGAGCGATCTGTTCCGTTTCACTTTGCACATCCGAACTGTAGCCATCCTCGGTTTTTCCTCTGCTGCACTCCATCCATCCCGGGGGTCATTAGGTCCGTCGTCTTCCGTCATCCACCTATTTTCCTCCTCTTCCGCGTCTTTCTCCACTTCCTCTTCTCGTCCTCCATCGTCGTATCCCTCCGCTTCTCCTTTCTTTTTACACTCTCCTCTTTCTTCTTTTCATTATTCCATCATCCTTTCTCCTTGTTTCCAGCGTTTATTCCGTTAAAACCCTTTCTTTCACTTCCTTTCTATTGCGTTATTTCCATTTTCGTATGTCTCTTTCTTTCATTACAGTTCTTCTTTCCCTGCGTTTTCCTTCCTCCTCATTTTACCCCTTTCTTTTTCCTCATCAACTTATCGTTGCAATCTTTCCTTTGTTTCCAGCGTTTCTTTCCATTTTCTGTTTTCTTTCACTTCTTTTTGATTCAGTTTTTCCCATTTCTTCCATTCCTCTTCTTCTTCCCCGTGGATCTTTTTCCTCCTCTTCCCATTCCTCTTTCTATTCCCCGCTTCTATTCCTCCTCAACCTTCCTCGCAATCATCTTTCGGTCTTTTCATTAGTCTTCCGCAGTAATTAACCCGCAATTATTACTCGTCTTAATACTAATTCATTTTCATGCATCACGCCCTTCAAATGCATGGTCCATGCATGTAGACACCAATCTACCACACATACAGTGATATAGTACTTATATATATGTATGTGTGTGTGTGAGAAATGTGTGTACACACATACTAAAGATGCTTGTAATATATATAGTCTAGTCTGTATATATGCACTTAAGTATATCATTTATATGCTTATTATTAAAAGCCTTTTCCGCTGTTATATAATTCTCCGAGTGTAGGCCAATATATACATATATTTATGAGCAGTTTTGATTCGAGACTAATTGTGATTTAATTCAATCCAGAATGGATATATGCGTGTATTCGGAGAGGGCGCCTGCGTGATCGATTGCTTATAGAACTGCCATCCCCAAATAATAGATCTGTTTATTGTTTCATTATAAGGGTCTTCTATGGCTTGTTAAAACACATTAAACTTACACATGCACACCGTCGTCCTTTAAATACATGTGTATCTACATACATGCATACATACATACATACACATATACATACAGACATACATACATACACATATACGTACATAGATACATACATACATACATACATGACTAAGCCTTGGCCAATACATGATTATATAATGATTACATGAACTGATGACCTCTTTCTAATCTCTTTGCTCTGAGTGGATTTGGTTTTTTGTCTTGGTGTGGGTAGATTTGCCCGTCCGTGTACGTCTGTCAGTTCTGCCTGTTCGCCTGCCTGTTGTGTCTGTCTGTCTGTCTGCCTGTATATATATATATATATAAAGACAGAGCATTCCTATAAACAATACCTCTAAACAGCAGACATCACTGTGAACAGAATGCTTATGCATGGAGACCAAAACTGTCTAGCGATAAAGCACGTATAGTTTGCTTTACTGTTCACACTTAGCACTTAGTACTTCCTGTGCTGGTCTGCACATCGGGCAACGCATCTTCTCCATTCATCCCTGTCGAACGCCAGTCTTCCTGCCTCATCCCACGACATCTCCAAACACCCAAGGTCGTCTCTGATGGTCTCTGGCCAGTTCTTCCTTGGTCTTCCCCTCCTCCTGCGTTTCCCTTAAGGAATCCGGTTCATTGCTGGATTGGCTCTTTTGTCTCTTTCCATACGAATTATACATGTCACATCCATTTCAGTCTTCTCTTTCTGATGATATTCTCTGCATCCTCTTGTCTTGCCCTTTCTCTTGTAGTTTTATCTGATATCTTATCACGCCACGAAATGTGCAGAATTCAACCATCTGTGATATGGAGTCTCAAGTCTTTTCTTGTTTGCCACCGTTTTTGGCCTGAAAAGAAATGAAATTGGCCGATTTTCTGATCCATATAATAGTGTGCATCCTACAAACGAATCTTTGTCTTCAAATGCGCCCGTTGTTCTTCCATATCGTTTCGAGTCTCCCAAGAGCAGCATTTGCCTTTCCCATGCGTATCCTTACATCCCTGTCACAGCTGTTATCTGCTGTTATTAAGCTGATAGGTAGCAGAAATCATCCGCGATCTCAATCTTCTTGTCATCAATCATGATCTTGTCCATTTTAGTCCATTTTCCTATCTTCAAGATTTTGGTATTTTCAGGATTGATAGTGAGTCCCACCTTCGCTGCCTCCTCCTGGGCTTAGACGTCAGTTCTTTCATGCCTTTCCAAGTGCTGTCGAGCAGGGTGATATCATCTGCAAAGTCCAGGTCTTTTAACCCATCACAGTTTATCCATATCAGTCACTTCCGTCACTCTCAACATCACCCAATCCACAACCAGGGCAAAAATCATCGGTGACAAAACACATCCCTGATGCACGCCAGTTACAATCTGAAACCACTCACCCACCTCTCACAGCGCACCGACTGCCCTCATAAAAGCTCTTGGCGACATCAATTATCTTAGTTGGAATTCCGTAACTCTTCGTTATCTTCCACAGTGACTCTCTGTGAACACTGTCAAAGGGCTTTTTGAAATCAATGAAGTTAATCAGTACAGGAACCTTCCACATAGAGCCTTCTCAATTATCTAAGTGTGAAAATTTGCTCACAGCAGGATCGCCCTGGTCTAAACCCCGCCTGTTCTTGTTATTTCTTTTCATGCTATCATATAAATCCGCATTTGCCGTCTAGTTATTGGCCACAGTTGATATACTATACACCGCCAGACACAGAATGTCTGAATAGGCGTTTTAAATGTGCCAGAAATTATCTCATCATCATCATCATCAATCATCATGATCATCATCATCATCAGCATCATCATCAGCATCATCATCAATCATCATGATCATATCATCATCATCATCATCATCATCATCATCAATCATCATCATCATCATCATCATCATCATCATCGGGTGCAAATGACTCCTTTCCATTCCTGTCGGTTATCTGTCACATCTGTGGCGTTTCTTATGTAATCCACGTCTTCTTTTATATCTTCGGTTTCATTGTCTATGAAGGGTACAGTCATGGTCTTCTTTTGTTTCTTTCTTTCGAATTTTGCATGCAGTGCATTGTATGGAGTTCGGTCAGCTGGCGTGCTTAGCTTTACAATGCCAGAAAATAAACTGTCTGCAACCACATAAGATTTCAGCAGCGCGGTTGGTCTGCTTAATACAAAGACAGCCATTTATAAGAGCCGAGGGAAAATGTTGCCCTTTCTGCGACACTTGACATGTTTCCACAAACCTCCAAGATAGAGATTTTCTAAACTGATGGATTCCATCTTTAGCCGACCGTATTATTCCGACATTGATCGTTCTAATAAAATAAACAACGAACGATAATTTTACGCCACATGTCAAGCGGTTACTCTATCAGTTGGGCCACGAAAACAAAGACTGCGAGAATCTGCTGTGCTCCGCCTTAATGTAAAGCCACTCATGAGGTTCTTGTTATAACAGGTTGTCCAAATATTCATAATATATTATGCTTGGCTAATTAGCTGTCCAAATAAAACCACGGAATATGACGTCTGTCTTTTTGTCTGTCTGTCTTTTTGTCTGTCTGTCTTTTTGTCTGTTTGGCTTTTTGTCTGTCTGTCTGTAATTCGGTCTTATTAAACCACGACTCATGAAGACTAACTCCGTCTGTCTGTGGTTTCTTTATTACTTATTGTCTGTGTCTTTCTCACTCACTTATTCACTCACTCACTTGCTCACTCTTACTGTCACTCACTCATTTGCTCACTCTTACTGTCACTCACTCATTTGCTCACTCACTCACCCATTGACTCCTTCACTCTTACTCACTCTTACTCACTCTTATTCACTCTCTCTCTCACTTACAGTCGCTCTGTCATTCTCTCCCTACCTCTGTCTCTGTCTGTCTCTGTCTGTCTCTGTCTGTCTGTCTGTCTGTCTGTCTCTCTCTCTCTCTCTCTATCTCTCTCTCCGTCATACATTCATGCAGATTCACGCACAAGCAAACAGACTTTCTGTCGGTGAAAGTAAACACACATAAAATGACAAATGACGACAAAGCGATGTTCACAGCTCGACGGCCCCCACTGCGTTGAGAAGTCTCGAAAGCCAACGCTTTCAGCAACCGGTCTGTCAAAACAAACGGCTTCTTCTGCATCGACTGGATCGTGTTGCTGACAGCCGATGGCTTTCAGGACTTTGTCTTAGCACCGCAGAACAGGCTCCGGGCACTCTGCCGCATCCTCAGTCCCAGCTGCAGCCGTTGAGCGGATGGCGCTCCAAGGGTCCGACATGCTGGCGCCGTATCATCGGAAACGAAGCGATCATAGCGGTCGCAATCGTAGGGGCCAAAGGTTACTCAAATGTTTAACGCGGGTCCGTTTGTGTGTTATCGCGGGTTGACGGTACGACCCCCTAGCGGCGGCGGCGGAGGAAACGAAATCAAAGAATTACACCCTGAGGAGGAGGGGCAAGAGGGTAGATGCTGAGGCTGATGCGGCTGCGGATGTTGTTGGGTCTAAGTGAAGTGTTGGGCGATTTATAAGGCCGGTGATTTACGGTAGATGTGGTAAGGGTCTCACACGAGTTTATCACATCGCAGGCATCTCCTGCAGTAGTGGTCTGTGTGTATACTACGTCGCAGCTACTCTTGGTAACACTTAGGCACTTGACTCTGTCATCAACACAACCAATATTATCATCCATGTCAGCATCATCATCATTATTATCGTCATCATCATCATCATCATCATCATCATCATCATCATCATCATCATCATCATCATCATCATCATCATCATCATCATCATCATCATCATAATCCATGTCATCGTCAGCATCATCATCCATGTCGTCATCATCATCATAACCCATACTGTCGTCATAATCTATGTCGTTGTCGTCATCTTCACTACAACAACCACCGTTATCCATGTCATCATCGTCATCATCATCATCATCATAACCCATATTGTCGTCATAATCTATGTCGTTGTCGTCATCTTCACTACAACAACCGCCGTCATTATCAACATCATCATCGTCATCATCATCACTACCACATTATTATCATCATCATCGTAGTCGTAGTCGTCGTCGTCATCATCGTTAGCATTATTATTCACTACACATCGATATTTAAAGATTATGTAAAAACACAAGGTCAGGATCATCGGAGTCTATTTTCACCGCTGGAGGTAGTCAGTCGCCAGTCGCTCGAGCGCAGTGAGGTATCGTTCGTTTGGGCGTCTCACGGGATGAGACTTCATCTGACATCTCCTGCACCAGCAGCAGCAGCTAGGCACCTGATGCGTAACCACATAACCTACTTACGGTGTACGGATTATTTAACTGCTACTTAATCCCCTGGTGCAAACATCATCCGGCAAATTTCTGTCAGTCTATCTTCAGATAAGGAGTAAGGAAGAAGAGGAGGAGGAGGAGGAGGTGGAGGAGGAAAAATGGGAGGAGGAGGAGCATGAAGGGGAAGAGGAAGAGGTGGAATAGAAGGAGAAAGGGTAGAAAGAGAAGGAAGAAGAAGGAGGGGTAGAAATGGAGCAGAAGGAGGAAGGGGAGGAAAAGGAGGAGGAAGGGGAGGAAGAAGGGGAGGAAGAAGAAGAAGGAGCAGGTAGAGGAGAAGGAAAGGAAGGAGGGGTAGAAAGAGGGGGAGGAGGAGGAGGAGGAGGAAGGGGAGTAGAAAGGAAAGGAAAAGGAGGAGAAAGGTTAGAAAGAGAAGGAAGATGAAGAAGGAGCAGGTCAAGAAGGATGAGAAGGAATAGGAAGGGGAGAAGGAGGATGAAGGGGAGAAAGAGAAGGAAGAAGCAGGATGAGGAGGAGGAGGAGGAAAATGAAGATCAATGAGGAGAAGGAGTTGGCAGAGGAAGAGGAAGAGAAGGAGATGGATCATGGAGAAAAAGGAGGATCACTTGGCTATTTGTGTCATTTGGGTTAACGAATTCATATTGCAGAAATCAGAGGTAGACTCGCTACTGGAACCCTGCTTTAAGACAGCCAATTTCACTGGATTTCTAAGTGAAATGTACGATTATCGAGAGATATTAACTAGCTTCGAATTGTACTGAATTAATTAATTAGTCAGTTAATTAACTAATTAGTTAGTTAATTAAGTCGTGATAGATAATTTCTACCCCAGGCTAAAAATAAAACAAACATAATACAAATGAAGAACCAAAAAAGCAAACGAGACTTTTAAGTCAGGTTCATCTGTAACATTCGAGGCTGTTGATGTTAATTGGGCTGTGATTGGTGGTCTTTTGTGCCACAATTACATCCCTTTGTTCTACAACCTGTGATCAAACTAATCTCCGCCCAAAATTCTGAACAGAGTTGCGAAATAACTTTGCTCTCCTGTGTAGAAACTTTTTCGGCAGACTGCAGGGTCGGTCAAAGGGTTGGTGAGTGGGTGAGTGGGTCGCCCGTGGGTGGATGGGTGGGTGGATGTGGGTGGATGGATGGGTGGCTGGGTGGGTGGGTGGCTGGATGGGTGGATGGGTGGGTGGATGGGTGGGTGGATGGGTGGGTGGATGGGTGGGTAAGCCTACTTTGGTTAAAATATGTCATCGCCATTGTTTTCGGACGGGATTCATATGTTAAGGAAAGTATTTGTGATAAATTGCTTCCCTTACACGCGAAGGATCAGCGACAGAGTATAATATATATATATACATATATATGTATAATATGTATATATGTCGAAATATATTTATAAAGGTATATAAAGAGACAATCAGACAGATAGACACACAGACAGACATAACGAGTGAGAGGGAGAGAATTACGAGGTCGAGGAACGAGTTAATGTGAGCGTGAAAGAATGGCGGGAATCGATATATATATATATATACATATATGTATATATATGTATATATATATGGCGATGATGTATATCTATGCACATACAGAGCGACAGATTTGGTGATGGGTGTGGTGGACGATATCTGTGATACCTTTCCGTCAGCGTTGATCTATTTTATGGGTGCTCCGGAAGGAGGTGATGTGTGTGGGTCGGAGGGACGGATGGAATGGTGGGGGATGGAACGGTGGTAGCCGTAGGGTGATTTGAAGGTCATACGGAAGGGAGAGTTGTTTTATGACCCTCCGAAGGCTGTTGACGGCTCCCGTAATTGAATGTGTGCGGTGATCGAAAACAGACGATGATTACCTGGGCATCACCCACGCACGACGATCCCCTGATGGCCGACAGCATTCCATACACATTCAACAACAACAACCCATTCTTCGGCTGCCACCACCTCCAACTCCACCAACACCACCACCACCAACATCACCACCAACACCAACACCAACACCAACACCCCACCACCACCACCACCACACCACCACCACCAACACCAAAACAAACACCAACACCCCATCACCCCCACCACCACCACCCCATCACCATCACCATCACCACCACCACCAATAATAATAATAATAATAATAATAATAATAATAATATAGTAATAATAAGGGGCACTTTTGCAGGCCTCAAGGCACCCGAGGACTGAAGATGAATTGTTCTACGCATATAAAAATGTCTTTTTATAATAATAATAATAATGATGATGATGATGATGATGATGATGATGATGATGATGATGATGATCGCTGATGGTTTCTTCTACAGAAGAACCCATGGTAAAATAATAGCAATAATAATAAAAATAATAATTGTTGTTGTTGTTAGGTTTATATGTTTGCGTTTAACGCACATTTAAAAAGGCTGCAATATTCTATACATTCGCAGTTTTCGTACTTCCATTTAGGCAAAACTGCTCCACTGACGTATTCGGGGGGGGGGGGGGCGCCAGTCCCAAAGAACCTGAATAAGGGAGGAGAAGGACACTAATCATCGTCGTAATGACAGAGCATCGTTAAACTGCAGCTACACACAGCATTTAGACAATAGACTCTGGTTGCCATCGAAGCTCTATCCATCGAAGATCTTACCCAACTCTTAGCTCTTGCTCTGACAATTGACATTGTTAAGCACCATCGAAGTAGCTCGCTGCTTACGACGCTATATAAATTATCGTCATTACAGTTACAGTTACAATTCAGACCTTTTGTAACTATACCTGTTGCCTAAAAACCTAGTTTCCACCAGGAGAAGTTAAGACGAGCTCATGAGCAAAAGTCTTTCAGTTTCGGACTCCAGCCAAATGGCGGTTATATAGGTGCGAATGAAAGGCCATCTGTTCCCAGACGATCGTGAGCCAGGATGCTCTGGAAATGATCTGCTGCTTCATAAGCAGAGAGAATGCAAAAGCATCTGTTGTGGAGGCAGATTGGGCAGCAATTACGAAACCTCGTGGACCATGATAGCATCTGATTCTTATCAAGTATCTTAAAGCGTATGATCTTATATCTGCAGTTGACAGAAGGCAACTAAGAGTTCAGCACAAGTAAGTAAGTAAGTAAGTAATGCATTTGTTAACACGCCATATGTCCATCGACTGGTCGAGGAATCGTAGGCTTAGGCGTAGTACAGGGTGAAAGTGGAGCAGAAATCTCGAAATATATTTCTGCTCTCGCGAGGATTTGAACCCCAAAAAACCTATGGGTATACAGTCCAGAATGTTAACCACTAGACTTGCCCACTTCTTATGGAAGCGCTATATAAGCTTTGTATTACATTACGTTTAGGTATCTCCGATCGCTACTTTCGTCGTCGCCATCATCTTCATCATCATCGGCACCATCATCACCAGCCTCAGCAGCAGCAGCCGCATCTGATGGCGGCGGCGACGGTTGCTAACGGTGACGTTCGCGAGTGTGCCAGCTGCGGAGCATCTCTGTCAAAGGCGGTTCTCTGGAAGAGGAACAGCTTCGGTCACTACATCTGCAGCTCCTGCGAATCGCATCTCAAACTAAACGACTCCGTCCGAACGTCGACCAAATCACACGCTAAAAAGGTATCACACGATTTGACTCTTTTCATATATCCTGTAGTGCCACCCAGTTGTCTATTGGTAGCGCTTGTAGCCTGTTATCTTACGACTACGGGTTCGAGCCTGCCGAGGGGACTCAGTGGAACGACCCTGGGCAAGTTGTCTGCGCACACAGTTCCTCTGTCACCAAACAGTGTTATTTGGTAGCGGCGATGGCTGGGAAGTAAACGGTAAGTTTTGCAATCGATGTACTGCATGGCTCCGTGTCCATGGTCTTGAAAATCTTACAAGGCCGGTTTTATGATGAAAGTCTCCCCTCAAACAGTCTCCTCGGACTGGAATAATGTCTCCCTCGGATACTCTATTTCGGAAACTAAGTCTTCCCCATTGAAATGGAATCTCCCTTATCTATGATACAAAGCTGCTGCTCCATCAACCTAAAATGGATTCTTAAAAACGGAATCTCCCTCTATTCATCTACGATACAAAGCCGTCCACATATTTTGATTGTCATTTCGTTTTAAGTAGGATTTAATTTATATATAATAAATGTTTTCTATAATGTTTTTATTCATTCAATTGGATATGAAATAAATGCTTTATAGCAACACACATTGCATGATTTAATTACATCAGTGTAAGATGTGAAGACTTTGCTTACGCCGTTGAAATGCAGCGAAGAGGTTAAATTCGTTGTTGAAGATATAAATAAACATAAATGTGCACGGTTTTTTATAGCGACCGTATGGCCTCCACCCTGTTCATTTTTCAATGAATTTATCGAGTGAGATCCTTCACCACCGCTGCCCATTTGAATGGACGCCACGCCATTTAAGGTCTCCGTGCACGAACCATGCTAACCCGAGATTTAAATCTCTGAAACAGAGCCAAATCGATATGCGAACCAGCATCCACCAAAGTGACCTTGACCAGAATGTGTCTAAAAAACTAGACATTGTAATGGTGAACGAATTGCATGTAATTAAACAACTCTTTATTTGTCATTGTAATTGTAATTGTAATTATTCACAGCCGATAATAATAGTATTGGTTATGTAACATAAATTAACGTTAATTTTCACGAATCTTGCGGGTTTTGAATCTGGATTCAAGAATGGAGGGACGATGTACACAGAAGTGTGCATGTTTGTGTGTCTGTGTATCTGTATAGTCGTCCAGGCGTTCAGGATTGTTGTGCGCCAACTGCTCCAGCTCAGCTAGCACCCTCTGGCGTCGAAACAACGAGGGTGAAACTGTGTGCAACGCCTGTGGACTCTACTACAAACTACACGGAGTAAGTTACATCACAACACACAATACGGAAAGCTATACACTACTACACTTCGGGCGAGTTACATTAGAAAACGATTGCTTGCAAGTATTTATTGACCTATGTATTGACGACTTATTGACCTATAGCATATCCCAAAATCATAGTAGCAGAATAACTTAATTAGTTACTGTATTTTAAGCAGCTGTTTTGACAAACTTGGTAATCATACGAATAAATCTATAGTATACAGCACTCCGTTAAGTATATTATATTTAACTTACAAAGGCATCGTTAACTGAAGAGGCTCTGTACAATTCGCTGTTACATTTGTGCATAATACTTGAAGCTTTTTCTTCTTTGTGGCAGATAAACAGACCGATTACGATGCGCAAGGATGGAATTCAGACCCGCAAAAGACGACCAAAGGGATCGAAACATCCATCAAACGACTCGCCTCCATCTCAGGAATTACCGCCTAAACCGACGATATTACACGGTGATCAACTCCCGCAAACTCCATACAACTGCTCTGCCAGACTCAATTAAACCTTATGCTCTTAATATGCTAGTGCTATAAAGCATAAGGTAAGATAAGATGTGATAAGGTAAGGCAAGGTGAGATGGGCTAAGAAAAGGTAAGGTATGTTATAGTAAGACAAACTGAGATAAGGTACGGTAACTTGAGACATGGTAAAGTAAGGTTTATTGTAAGGAAAGATACGGTAAGATGATTTAAGACAAGGTAAGACAAAGTAAGGCGAGATAAGACGAGTGATCTATGGTAAACTATGGTAACTTAAGAATGAATAGATTAGGTATGGTAGGGTAAGGTAGTACAACTACTGAGTTTTAATATAATATGACACTTCCATAGCGGCGATTGTGGACCTTTGTTGGAAAACTATTTGTTTGCAATTCAATGTTGCGGTAATTCAGCTGTAGTTACAGGGGCATAATTATGGTAATTCATGACGTTATTGCAGTCCTTAGATAGGAATACTGTACATTGATTGAATATTAAGAGATTAACGTGCCAGGCATAAAAATCTGAATCAGAGGTACATTGGATGGGCTTCAGCTTATAGAGTCGGATAGATGAAAGAAGCTTCTAGTAATCGTTCCAGTTTTAAATTCTGCCAGGTTCGTCAGTGACCAGCGACAAGTGCAGCAACCCGCGCATCTCTTCTTCCAAGAACAGTTCACCGAGGCGTGACGACAGCGGTGCCAGTAAACGGGAACCATTGTCTACCATACACGCATCGCCGACCAAGGACCGAGACCGCGCTACGTTTGGACACCTGGCCGATTCTAGCTACAGCTACGGTTCAATGCTCCATACAGGCCCATCGAGCTGTTCTTCTGGAGTCATTCAACCGGAACCTGACTTCAGACGGTCACATCTATTCGCTTTCTACGATAGTCAGGACTTCGCGAAGACAGCGCTCACCGATTTAGAGGTGCCTCCGAAATGCCACCAGTCTGGCCCATATACGCATCCGTACATATCGCGCAACTCCTTTCATCAGGAAACCGACAAACACCTCAATAGTGCGCCGTTGCATAACGCCGGGCCTCTGTACGGTGTCACATCGGTGCCCACAGCTATCCCTGTGCAGTGCGATAGTAGATCGTTCAACAGTTACTACAATTTCTCAAATTACAATTGCTACAATTTTTCAAATTTCAACTCTTGTAGCGCTGTTTATCAAATGTAATGCTCGGCCGAACTTCACACTTGCCTGAGCTATGTGTTCGTTATAATTCCGAGATAGATAAGGTAGGCATGATAAGGCAAGTTTAGGTAAGGTAATGTAATTTAAGGTAAGGTAGGCGTGGTAAGGTAAGGTCCAAGGTAAGAAGAGGTCCATGGGTGAGTTTTTAAACTCTAAGATGCACGCTTTGTAACTAATAGTTTTACAGCGAATTGCAAGACTTCATGAAAGTGGCGGGAATTTTGGAAAAGGTAGATTTCAAGCACATAAACAATTTTAGTCTGCAGCAATGAGGCCATGGCAGACTGCTCCAGCGGTGCATAAGCCGCTGAAAAGAGAACTGTTGCTTTTTGTTGCTATTGTTTTCACAGACTCATAGGCGTGGTTCTGGAGATGGCCTTGACATGGTTCTGGTTGTAACGCGAAAAACTATCAAAAACAGGGCAACTATCTTTTAGTTAAAAGCAAAGGACACTAGCCAGTGTATCGCAGGACTTGCCGGTTACTTTCCAGCTTACATCGGTACCAAATTCTTCTGCTTGGTGACAGACAAAAGTCTGCGCAAACAACTTGCCCAGGGTCGTAACGCGGAGTCCGTTCAGCAGGCTCGAACTTGTGGTTGGATTGCAGAACAAGCGCGGTACCGAATAGACTACTTTGCTGCGCTCTGTTGGTCAAATGGAATTTGACTCATCTGTCAGTTTCGCTTGATTTGACTCGGCAAGGCATCGGTCGATGGATGGCTTCAATAGATGCTGGCTCCTCATAAAGCTTCAGATTAGCTTTGCTTTATGAAAGGAAGTTGACAATTGCAGAAATGGGTTCGCAGTTTTTTTAAACTTTTTTGCAAATAATTATTTTAATCTGTTGCTTTTTCTGTTTACAGTCAATTTCAACTGCGAAATTATCATTTGCAGTTTGAAACTAAAAAATCATTACAATTTACAATTCACAAAATTGTCTGAACTTTGGTATGAGCCAAAGTGGGCTAAAACCAGTTTTTCATCGCCATGCAGTGTATTGCTGTGCGCTGTTGTTCAATACAGGTGTAGGTAGCGTATTGTTGTGTCTGTATTTCTCTAACCATTACAGTGTCTGGTATCAGTATCTGGTATTATGCTTTATATATGAACCTTATATATGGCCTTGTATATATATATATATATACATATATTGTATTGCGTCTTATGTCAGGATTCTTATAAAGAGTTAAAACATTTAAGTGAAAAACTTAACGCAGCGACTAAACTTTGTGTCGATTTATCCATATGTATTATATATTTTATAATTAAACGATATACATCGTTTAATTATAAAATATAAAATAGTAATTATTATAAATGCAGACTCGTATTTACAGATTTGGTTACTAATACTCATTCCACTTGCCGGTCTTGTCTGCTTGTCCCCTCTCTCCAGTCGGATACTATACGTTGCTACTTGGATCTTGGAAAGGGGAGAGTGCGGGTTCGAGCCTCCCCTGAGACGGTTACTGTGTAGGGACCTTGAGCAAGTCCTTCACTCGCAAATGCTCAGCGCCATCAATTGATGAGTAGTCATTAGATAGTGGCGATTAATAACAGAAATAATAATAACAATCGAGTTAAGCCTCTAGCTTGTGTAGGCCTCTTGGGAAATTTAATATTATATGCGTCTTGGGTATTGTGGGTCTAAACACCTTTATAATTCATTAGCCGATTATACAGTAGTAACACTTATTGATTCGCAGTCCAGGTCATTTTATTAGCCGAAGCATCGTCTGTCATTTTAGTGACTGACTTCTGATATACCTGCAGGGTACGGATTACAAATTAACAAAATTACCCACATATGCTGGAACTTCTGGAGCATATTAAGGGATAACTCGTTCCAATATTTTTTGTCCTGGCAACTGACGATGATTGCTCAAGCCGCAAGGTAGACGAACAACGTGGCACTGTCTACGCCACTGCTGACGCCACTTCCAATTCTACCGCGCGCTTGGAAACAGGTTGGATCACCACTTGAGATGACGCAGTGACCAGTCAGCTAATAGGTCGGCTTTTCAACTGTCACCCGGGTTCGAATCCCGGGTTCGGCAAGTGAAATCGACATAGATCGCATTGTCGAACTGTCCGTATACCCTCGCAGGCCATCACCTTCGATAGGAGAAACGCCTGCTTATATTCAATGCACATAATCACTTGGCTTATTTTCAAGATTTGAATCTAGGGTTAGCGCGGTCAGTACACGGAGACCTTAAATGGCGTGACACCCATTCAAACAGGCAGCATTGGTTAAAGATCTAACCCGATTACTTCTTTAAAAATGAGCAGGGTCGAGGTCAAACTGTCGCTAGAGAAAAACGTATAGGCCTACATTTACATTTACTTGATTCTAAGAAATGAAAGACGTAAAGGTAACACAATTGTTTATTAACAGCACAACTCCAAAGAAACTCCTCAGCTGCGAACGCTACCACTTCAGTCTAGTCATAGGGTAATTTGTTTAACCTCCAGACTAAAGTTACAGCGATCCAGAAAGGATGGAGGGCTATGTGGACACCAGATGGCCAGGCATTTCATGGACGGTAACTCTTACAAGTGTTAACCTGGCCTGTGCTGCTTTAAATCCATGCAGCATATCTTGCCAGTATTGCGGTAACAGCTCCAAGAAAATAAGCGATAGCTTTTATCACATATTTAAAAAAAAATCTTTTGCTTAAAAGCGAAGTGATTCAAAAATCTTGATTATAACGAAGAACTATAACTATAACTAATA
This sequence comes from Norana najaformis, assembly GCA_964023275.1. NCBI lineage: Eukaryota > Metazoa > Annelida > Clitellata > Crassiclitellata > Hormogastridae > Norana > Norana najaformis. The sequence goes on from OZ029922.1 coordinate 25,239,188, forward strand.
ATATAATAATTATAACTAATTATAAATAATTATAATATACAATAATTATAACTATAAGGAATAACGCCATGTATAATTAGCTGACGTACAAATAACAAAAACTCTTCGTCCCGTAGAACCCAAGACCTGCGTGAATTTGAAAATTGTGGACAGCTAGTCGTTCATAATAAGTTGATTGTTTTATTACTCATTTAAATAACACTATGCTTATCATAATGATACACGCCAATACATTTATATGGCGCCGGAGGCCTATTCCGATTGAGCACAAGTCAAGTAGTATAGGGTACGGTAATCAGCCATCTACTACAGGCTCTTTCAAGAGTATAGAGCCTAGTCACAAGAGGCATAATCCTGAGGCGAAAGCGTTACCTTGACAACAGTAAACAACAAATGAACCGCTCTTCCTTGTGAACCTTGACGACAATTAATAGCCAATTCCACGACAGGTACGCACTGGGATTGAACCACGGACGCAAAGGTCAAAGACAAAGGTCAAAGACAAAGGTCAAAGACAAAGGTCAAAGACAAAGGCCAAAGACAAAGGTCAAAGACAAAGGCCAAAGACAAAGGTCAAAGACAAAGGTCAAAGACAAAAGTCAAAGACAAAGGTCAAAGACAAAGGTCAAAGACAAAGGTCAAAGACAAAGGTCAAAGACAAAGACCAAAGACAAAGACCAAAGACAAAAGTCAAAGACAAAGGTCGAAGACAAAAGTCAAAAACAAAGGTCAAAGACAAAGACCAAAGACAAAGACCAAAGACAAAGGCCAAAGACAAAGGTCAGAGACAAAGGTCAAAGACAAAGGTCAAAGACAAAGGTCAAAGACAAAGGTCAAAAACAAAGGTCAAAGACAAAGGTCAAAGACAAACGCCGGCGTGTTTGCAGAATGCACATCATGCCACAGTTTTCTTTCTACAAGATAGGGTTTAAGAGGACGTTGTCAACCAGACATATGCCAACCGTGGAGGGGATATCTACATTTTTGATTCCTACGTGCATGCATGTGCTCATTAGCGTGGTATTTTCTAACAACATTCCTGTTATAAGAACAGGCGCAAGTCGCCTGATTCAAATAAGACCTATTCTTCAACCATGACGAACGCCGCGCTTGCATCCAGGAGAGCGAGCAGCGTGTAAAGTCCAGAATCAAACGAGTAACTGATATTTTAGGTAAGTCAAGCAGAACCGTCTCCGTGGAATGTGCCTTCCTGAATCCGTATTGTAGCTTCGGCTTAAGGTTGTTTGCTTCTAAATAACGTACCACCTTTTGAACAACTATCTTCTCAATAACCTTCGATAGACGTTAGTTTATAAATCCGATAATTCTAGATCGCTAATTGGTCTCTTTGTCCGGATGAAATCCCGGTTTCTTCAGCATAGGTAGAACAGTTTCACGCTCCTGACTTACTGGAAGGAATCCTTCGGCCAGCAACGTATTGTGGTTTATTTCAACGATTTTGATCTCGGGCTAGCACAGTCCTTACACGGGACCTTAAGTGGTGTGGCCCCCATTCAAACGGACAGCGGTGATGAAGGATTTCACCCGATTAATTCTTTGGAAAATGAACAGAGTCGAGGCCATATGGTCGCTATACTGTAGGAAAACGTGTGCATGGTATTTCAGACCTGCCCAGGAACAGAGCTCTGCAAAAGAACTGGTGATCGACGAATTCGTTTAACAGGAAGGTTGGAATAGGGTCAAGTGGGTCAAGTGGGTCAAGTGCGCACGTGTCTGACGGAGAAGATAACAGAAGCACTTTCATTTCTTCACCATTTTAGTCTGTGTCTAGGACTCTAAGTGGATATGTGTCTAGGTGGATCTGTGTCTAGGTGGATCTATGTCTAGATGGATGGATCTGTGTCTAGGTGGATTTGTGTCTAGATGGATGGATCTGTGTCTATTTGGATCTGTGTCTAGGTGGCTTTGTTTCGATGAATACGTCGGCGGGGCTGAGCCCTTCGTCATAGACTTTCTTAGTCACATGGCGCAGGTAATCCTCTGCAGTAAACGATGGATTCTGCGATGTGTAGCCTACGAAACAGTCAGAAGCGTTGACAATATCATGCCAGCCGCCCTGTGATTGGCGAGCGATCAGACTCTCCCTCCCAGTTTAGTAACGTTCCTTACAAACATACACATATACATGCATACATACATACAAACACACATACATACATACATACAAACACACACACATACATACATACATACATACATTCATACATACATACACACATACACACATACATACATACACATACATACATACATACATTCATACATACATACACACACGTACATACATACACACATGCATACATACACATACATACATACATACATACATACATATATACATTCACATACATACGTACATACACGCATACATATATACATACACACATACATACATACATACATACATACATACATTCACACATACACATTTATACGGGTAGCTGCCTTTGCGTAGCATCCTGACCACCCCGAGGTTTTCCACTCAACCCTCACCCTAACCAATATGATAAGACCTACAAGGGGTCTCCACAACCCATGGAGGATACTAGAGCTTCTTCTCCCTTGTGAAACGCGCAGCGCCCTGACGGCGACAGTCCCACGGCGTTGATTTAGGCAGCGCGGTGGTCCTCCCGGAACATAATTGGACGACGGGTCTGCCGCCTCCCAGTAGCTCCCGCTCCCCGCCGCTGATAAAATATTATTCGACGGATCCGTGGCGAGAGGGAGTGCCGCTTAATGGCCCGGCGAATCCGTCTTCGCGGCCCGGGACCCCGCGATTTATCGGTTATCGGATATGCGTTTGGCGCGCGAGGGTCTGCGTCGATCGGAGCCCGTAAACCGATCGGTGTTGTTCGATGAAAGGTGGAGGTGTTGGCGGATGCCAGGTTATGCACCTACCTCGGCGGAATGCCCACCACACCTCGATCGGACGCTGCTCTACCTCTTCTCGGATCCCCGGTCTTGTAGCAACGAAGGATACTTGCATCGGTTGTGGTCAGATTTGTTGCCGGTGTTAAAATCCTGGTAATTATTATTATTATTGTTGTTGTTATTATTATTATTATTATTTGTAGTAGTAGTAGTATTAATAATAATATCATTATTATTATTATTATTATTATTATTATTATTATTGCATTTATTAAGCGCCACTATCTGATGGCTAAGCATCAATCAATGGCGCTGAGCAATTGTGAGTGAAGAAATTGCTAAGGTCCTTTCACAGTAACAGTCTCAGGAGAGGCTCGAACCCATACACTCCGCGTTGCAAGCAGAGCACTCTATCCAATTGGATACCCTGCCCACTAGGAATTATGGTAATTGTAATTGTAAATTTGTTTAGCATCTTTCCAGAGGCGAGTTCACTGTCTCTGTCTCACTCTTGGATCTTGACCTGGAACCGAACCCTTTTGCCTATCGATTTTGTTTTGAGTGAGCGCCTGTGAATAAGCTAGTCTCCGTGACGTGGCTTCGTTGGACGCTGTAGAAATCCCGGGATTACGATTACGATTACCATTACTGTTCATTGGTTTCTTTAGACAGCTAGAAACTTAACACTAAACTGTTTCTCTTCACATAAATTCACAGTGAAGATAGATCCACATAATCACATGCAGCATTTCATTGTGTTAATCGCAGTAATGTAAGTTAACATCGCAGTCACTTTATTATACCATACGATCAGTGGTTAGGTGGTGTTATGGTGATGGTTAGGTGGTGTTATGGTGATGGTTAGGTGGTGTTATGGTGATCGTTAGGTGATGTTATGGTGATCTCCTTCGGAATCACACCTACTGTTCGCGTCAAAATAATCCTTCTATCAAGTCTAGGTTTTCCCGGCAGAATTTAAGGATTACGACAGTAATCTTATCCCGCTAAGTGCGGTATATTTTTCACCGTCTTCGACTAGACCCCGTGCGATGACTGAGGAGCCGGATTCCAGCTGCGGCCGACGAAAAGCCACCCGTCAACAGCCGCAACAGCGAACGACTTGGAATTTTCGCAAAAGATGATACAGGCCTACCGCTCGCCGTGTTGGCAACATAGGACTACAAGCGAATTGCTCAGACGCATACGGTAGGACGGACGGACGGAAGGAAGGGTAAGGAGACGTCCGCATGGACGGACGGAAGAAAGGACAAAGGAACGAATGGATGAATGGAGTGAAAGAAGGAAGGACGAAGAAACTGACGGATGGACGGAAGGAATGAAGGTCGGACGGACGATAGCAGCATGTCGGGAAAACTCCACAGCAGTCCAAATAATCAAAAATCCTCAGGTAACGTTAGAAGGATTTTGTACATGTAGCCGACTTCTGGATCGCACGCATTATATACACGCTTGCTCCATAATCCAGGCTAATACTTTAGATCGGATGTTATAGACCTCCTACTTATGAGTAGAGAGAAACTTTTATAGGCCTCTTGCTTAAAAAAGTAGGATAACACGAACGGAGTCCTGAGTAACTTAATTCTGATCTGCTCAGGGTTATGCATTTGCTGGTGTTATAATCTACTTTAACTACTTTGTACCATGCCACTGTAATCGTTATTTTAATCGCTAATTTGTATAGCGCCTGTTCAAGACAGTCTCTCCTCTTGTGGCTTGTCAGGTGCAAAAAAGATACTTGTTTTTGGGCCTATACATACTCAGCCATGAGCTTATCAGACATGAGTCGTGTGAAGGCAGACAATTGAACCTCTGGTGTTCGTTTGAACTGGTCTGCGTGGTCTATATATGTCTTCGAACTGTTTTGTGAACACAATGTGTTTACTTGTGTGTGTACATGAGCTCATTTTACAAGCGTTATTGTTCGATGAACTTCAGTTAATTGTTCAATATACAATGTTCAATGTCCAACAATGTTCAATGTCCAACAACGTTCAATGTTCAACAAAGGTTAATGTTCAACAATGTTCAATGTTCAAAACCATCAGTTCAAGCAAAGTTTATAGTTAAGACAGACCGTCACAACTCTATCTGCATGGAGCTGAAGCGAAAAACTGTTCATCCACGGAAACTGTTGTTTATTTTCAAAGCCAGGAAATCCGAGGTTCTTAAAACTCATCATCATCAGCATCATCATCATCATCATCGTTATTATTATTGATATTATTATTATTATTAATTAATTAGAAATTTATAGAACGCCGGTGTCTATCTAATGCATAAGGCATCAACCGATTGCGCCTCAAATTTAAGCCGCATTCAGATCAGTATCCAGAAGATCAGCCCACTAAGACAGAGAGGCACTAAGACTGAGAGGCACCCTACGGGGAAAAGCCAACTGAAAAAGGTAAGTCTTAAGTCGAGAACGAAATGACAAAAGAGACTGGGCATAACGGACTGATGCAGGAAGAGAATTTCAAAATTTCTGTCCACCAATCGAAGAAGCTCGCTAACCAAAAACAGTTCTAGTTTCTGGCACAGTAAGAAAAAGGCTTTCAGATGACCTGGTTGAATAATGATGAGTTTGAGGAGTGAGGACTGATTTTAAGTATTGTGGTTGCCCAGAGTTCAGTATTTTGTAAACTATAGGCCCAATTAGACAGAAATTCTTTGCTGAAGAGGAAGCAAATGCAAGGATTTAAGTACAGGGATTATTTGCTCATATATTGTCGAAACAGTTATGGATCTGGCCAAAGAGATCTGTATTCTTTGAAGTTTCTGCATGTAACACTCAGTAGCAGGCCTACTGGTGTTCAAAATGGCACAGGCCTGGGTTCAAAATCACACCTCAGTGACGCCATCTCTAAGTGCAACAAGTTTTATACTTCCTCCATACAGAAAAAAATAATAACTATACAGCATCCAAACCTGTCTATGTCTACGAAAACTGCACTTTGAGGCGCCAAAGACTCGAGATCTTTATGACCTGTCGTTTGCGTCTTAGTTCCACAAGGAACTGACCGAATTCTACTTCAACTGACCCAGTTTAGAGTGAAGCGATACGGCGATTGAAGCCGCCTGCAGAGGATTTGACGGCACGAGGCCTTTGTTTATTGGATGTAAGATGGCCTTCGCTTTTCGCTTTCGAGTCTGGATTCCATCTTTCCTCATCGAAGTTGGCCTCAGAATCTGGAGGCAGAAAACGACCCTTGTACAGACATATCAGGTAACGCAGTCGATTATGCAGTTTAGTCAATTCGAAAGCCCTTAAAGAAAGCAAAGCAACGCACCATCATTGTCGTCGTCGTCATCATCATCATCATCAACATCATCATCATCATTATCATCATCAACCACAACAACATCATCATCATCGTCATCATCATCAACGACAACATCATCATCAACATTATTAACAGCATAATCATCATCATCATTATCTTTATCATCAGTTCCTGATCCCAGCCATTTGCCGACGATGATGCGTGCGATTAAACGATATTCATTTTCGGTCACTTGTCTAATCTAGTGCTCTTCTTATGTTCAGTCCTCGTCTCGTTAGACCATAACTCCCATCGAAGAAACATTTTCCCTTGTTTATCGAACCTTCAAATCTTGTATTATTAATTTTTTTAATTAATTAATTAATGCACTGTGTGGCATTCGACCAGATGACATTTTTTCCACAAGGTCAAACCATCGGGGTCTTTGATGAACAACCTGGCCCATCGTAATCGTAATCTCGAGATTTCTACAGCTTCCAACGAAAGCCACGTCACAGGGACCAGCTTATTTACAGGTGCTCAGTCAAAACCAAAAAGACAGAAAAAGGGTTTCGGTTCCAGGTTAAGATTCTAATGTCAGGCAGAGAGACAGCGTGGCGGCTACGGTGGGTGATGCTTGGGAGTGGATCGGAAAGAGATAAGAGGAAGTGTCCAGCAGAGTTGTTAGGAGAGGCTTTTTAGTAAGATGTTATATCGCTCGCCTGGCTAGCTAAACGCATACGTGAAGGCGCTCCTTCCCTCCGCCCTTCTATCCATCACACGGCATCATCCGTTCGTCCCAAAAATAATTTCTGCAGGCGCAGGTCTTCCACTCAAAACTGAAAACACTCCTCTTCTGCATATCCTATCCTGATTCCAAACCTTTATCTATCTTGCAGATCCAATTCCAAACACCATCCACCATAGCCGTCGGATGCCTGCCTGTCTGACTCTTGGATCTTGACCTGGAACCGAACCCTTCTTGCCTTTCGATTTTGTTTTGACTGAGCGCCTGCGAATAAGCTGGTTCCCGCGACTTAGCTTTCCTTGGGTGCTGTGAAACTGGAATTAACGATTACGATTACGTCTATCTGTATACAAAACCTAACCCCGTGTAGCTTGAAGTAGAGTCCACAGGCGTTGCAGACTGGATCTCCGTCGTTGTTCCGTCGCCATAGAGACGTGTTCGCTGTGCGGCAGTTGGAACATCGAAGACCTCGACGATGAGAAGGACCGGCCTGGAACAGCAGAACGAAACGACCATGCAGTCTGTATTTATATACATAAATATACATAAATATACATAAATATACACAGGAGGCTCGTGATGAGGAGTGCATATATATATACATACACTCCTCATCACAAACCACGATCTATTTATATGAGCGCCATATCCTGCATTTGTAATAGCCCTATACCAAGAGCAGGCCAGATGGGCCAACTGGTCCAGGCTTCAACCTATATTACATATTTGCTTGTTAATCACTTAGCTTGTACAGACTTCACTGGAACATACATACATACATATATCATACACACATAATACATACATATATTCATACATATATACACACATACATACATACATACATACATACCTACATACATACATACATACTGTACATACATACATACATACTGTACATACATACACATTTATACCGGTAGCTGCCTTTGCGTAGCATCTTGACCACCCCGAGGTTTGCATACAACCTGCGATGTAAACTTCTTGTCTTGTATCTGCTTCTATTTCGGCTGCGATTGAAGACCATTCTATTCTATCATGGTCTTCTATTGTCAGATCTGAAGCATCTCTAAGTTTTTTTGAAGAAGCGCTATATAAATGCTTATGATTACGATTAATATGATTAATACAGACTCTTGGCATACGGAACTCATTTCAATATAAACAACATCCATCAAGAATAAGAAGAGATGACCAAGAAAGAGAGACACAGGCAGAGAGACAGAGAGAAAGAGACATAGACAGAGTCAGAGACAGACAGTGACAGACAGAGACAGAGAGAGGGAGAGAAAGATACAGACGCAGAGATAGACACAGACAGACAGAGACAGAGAATTAGCCATGAAGATGAACATATATAGGTGTTGTTTTTAGGTCGATGAAACTGTGAAAATGTGCACGGCTTTTATAGCACCCCAGCATCATTATCAATCGACCATTCTAAATTTTCAGAGGTTCGATCGGGTACGATTCTTCAATACAGCTGCATTTTGAACGGATGCCAACCCAATTTTGTCTTCATGTAGAGAAACTCGATTACAAATCTCTTAAATGTATTTGCTATCGGCAAACGATCCGACGATTTCGGACATATATGCGGCAAGCTCCACCGACGTAGCTATATCAAGGCCAGGTATTATAGTAAGCACATCGAGCTGGACCAGGATCATTCAGGCGCAAACTCGACCACTGCAATCCAATGACATAGCACCATATGACCTCCCATTTGCGTTGATACTCATTTACCAACCCCGAAAGGATGGAGGACTGAGTGGGCCCCTGGTGACGTGTTATTCAGCAGATGGTTATTCAACAATGCACATGCATGATGGCGATTTGAAAGTGGCGCTTATGCGTTTTAACCCCAGCTCCATACCTTGCCTGATGTAAATAACACTATAATGTAGTCGGTATTACCAGGAACAAACGCTGTTGTGTGTTCCTCTGCATCCATAGCGGGGTACAAACCCCTCTGTCCCCAGGGTCACCGCCCTGAATTTTTGCCTAACTTTACTGAGCCAGCCAGCGTTGTATCAAGAAAATCAAGCGCCACCCAACTGCTGCAAAGAGATTGAAACAACTGATGTGTTCCAGCTATGAAGGATAGAAGCCTCACATGTTCCCTTTCCACCCCGGGGTCACCACCCCTGAATTTTGCTTAAATTCACTGAACCCAAATGCGGAAGAGGGCAGAAGACGTACGCCAGCGATGGAGTAGAAGCGTCTCGTGGGTTTCAGGAGTGGCCGATTCAGTCCGTTGATCTTGTTGTAGAGGCCACATGCGTTGCACAGGTAGTGACCCGTTCCGTCTCGTCGCCAGAGGGGCGTCGAGAGGGCGCCACAGTTGACGCACTCTTTGCCCTCGCAGTAGAAATCAGGCGGCAATCCGTCTGCACGGAAGAAGTGCCAGTAACAACTGAATCTCCGATTGTTACTTTTAGCCAATACTTTACTCAGACAGACGGACGGACGGACGGACGGATAGACAGACAGACAGGCAGGCAGGCAGGCAGGCTGACCGACCGACCGACCGACCGACCGACCGACCGACCGACCGACCGACCGACCGACGGAGATAGACAGAGACAGACAGACAGGCAGGCAGGCAGGCAGACAGACCGACCGACTGACTGAGATAGACAAACAGACAGACAGGCAGACTGACTGACTGACTGACTGACTGACTGACTGACTGACTGACTGACTGACTGACTGACGGAGATAGAGACAGACAGACAGGCAGGCAGGCAGGCAGGCAGGCAGGCAGGCAGGCAGGCAGGCAGGCAGACTGACAGACAGACAGGCAGACTGACTGACTGACTGACTGACTGACTGACTGACTGACTGACTGACGGAGATAGACAGAGACATACAGACAGGCAGACAGACAGACAGACTGCCTGACTGACTGACTGAATGAATGAATGAATGACTGACTGAATGAATGAATGACTGACTGACTGAATGAATGACTGACTGAATGAATGACTGACTGACTGACTGGTTGAGATAGACAGAGACAGACACAGAGGGGCAGAGAGAAAACAGAACAAAAAGACATAGAAACAGAGAGAAACAGAGAGGGATATGTAGATAGAGATAGACAGACGAGGAGACAGAGAGTCTCTTAAGTACCCCCCCCCACAATGTCTCCTTTCATCTCATGGGCAAATACATACCTGTGCTTTGGCGCTGGTGATGAAGCACCTGGTGGTGATGGTGATGAAGATGATGATAACGATGATACTGTGGAACGTTTTGTGTATTCCTCTCATTCTCCATCCAGATCCAAGCTTCTTGCTTCCTCTCTTCCATCTGCGGCCCTGCCCTCTCCACCTTGATGGGACTGTGCTGCTGCTGCTGATGCTGATGGCCGCATCCTCCATCAGACGTCGCGTACTCAACGTGGGGGTAAGGATAGTGAGGTGGCAACGATCCTACTCCAACCCCGTGACCATGGTGATAAGCAGACGGGGTAGCCATCGGGGTAGCCCAACGCGGCATAGTTGCCCTCAGTTCGGGGGTCTTGAGGGAAGCCCTTAAGGGGTCGCTTGACACCCCTTCGGGTCCAACAAAGGGGGTCCGTGTGTAGGGCAGCGATGGCATACTTCCGGCGGAAGTTCGATGGTGGGGCAGCAGAGAGAATTTGGAAGAGTAGGTCGTCGGAACGAAGACCGGAGTTCCGGGATCCAGGAAGTCCAGGGACGACGACCCCGTCACCTGGTGGTAGGCCCAGGCGCTGCAGGGGCCAACGGACGAGCCCTGGCCCTGGCCCTGACCCTGGTGATGACCGTGTGAGTATCCAGTGACCTCAGCGCGGAGAGAGGAAGGTCCGAGAAATGGCGACAACATAGATGCGAGTGAAAAGATTTGCAGAACAGCGAATGAATCTAAAATGTGTTTGATAGAAAACATAAGTGGATGGATGGATGGATGGATGAATGGATGTATGGATGTATGGATGTATGGATGTATGGATGGATGGATGGATGGATGTATAGATGGATGGATGGATGGATGGATGGATGAATGGATGTATGGATGGATGGATGTATGGATGGTTGGATGGATGGATGGATGGAGGGATAACTGTATTGTATTGTATTATATTGCATGGTATGCATTGTATTTTTTGTCAATAAGTAAAAACTCCTTTTCAAGAACAAACTCGGGCCCTCCCGATACGAGAGTCCCGTGAAAATAGGTGATTCGATGTATGCGTGTATGTTTGGATGGATGGATGGATGGACAGACGAACGAATGGGTTGATGGATGAATAAATGGAAGAATGGATAGATGGAAGAATGGATAAATGGACTGATTGTTCGATAGATCGATAGATTGGTCGATTGATCGATTGATGGATCGATTTGTCGACTGCTCGAGCGATTGAGACCAATGGTGCTCAAATATAAATAAGCAAAAGAATGATCTAAAGACGAACTAAAGCTGAATTAAGAACAAAATATATATGAAAATAATTGAAAGTGACACTTGCAACCGACTCTGATATATCTGACTGGATTCCACTTTTCTTTAAGCTTATTGCTGACGACGCTAAAGGGTGTCTCTCTTTCCCACACTTTGCCCTATAATTACCCGAATTTGTGGCAATTGCAAAGCAGTGGACCTGCGTATACCACGTGTAGTTGAGGACCAAAATCTATTAAGATGTGAGAAATCCTGGCTGGGCCCACAAATTTCAAGCTATGACACGAGCTGATTTGCGGCTAGGATTTGTCTCGTCACTGGCGCTAAACACAGCGACATTATGCTGGCTTAGATGAGACCAGACCATAGCCAGACCATAATCAGACCACAGCCAGACCATAATCAGACCATAGCCAGACAATAATCAGACCATAGCCAGACCATAATCAGACCATAGCCAGACCATAATCAGACCATAGCCAGACCATAATCAGACCATAGCCAGACCATAATCAGACCATAGCCAGACCATAGAACCATACCACAGCCAGACCAGAACAAATCTGAGCAGATAAGAATAGATTAGATTAGACTAGAGGCGGCAACATTTTCTGAATCAGGAAAGTTGAATAAATTAACCAGGAAAATAAATGAATAAACGAACGAACGAATGAAAGAAAGAAAGGAAGAAAGTATGAATGAATGAATGAATGAACGAATGAACGAATGAACGAATGAGCGAATGATCAACCTAATGATCGACTGCACAACCTCCACATGTGCATTAATAAATGAACGAATGAAAATCGGGTCTAATAAATTACAGACTATAATATTTCACCTAATATCAGCCAATACCCAAAGCGCATCAATCTTTACGAAGTCTTTCGTCCAGTGTATAACTTAAGCGAGCGCAAGAAGCCTCGACGGTCGAGTCCTCAGTTGGCGATAAGATCCGATATCCGTCAATAGCTGGAGATAAATTCCTCGTCCTGGGCCGACACGTCAGACAGATTATCATAATTTGCAGGTATGGAGGTCTAGAGAGAACGATCATCGTCACTGTCAGTGGGTCTGAAAACATTATCGGCGCCTACACGTGTCCGTCAGACGAGTCGGTTCCACACCTCGAAATCGCATTGGCTGTTTGAAGTGATTGGCATGTTGATGCCACACCTACGACACGCCTCTTTCTCAGAAGGCTGGTATCGTAACTCTTCAACAAAACCAGTTCGCGCTATTTCTTACGCCTTTCGAAACAGCCAGCATCGCTGCGCAGTATTGAGGAGCTCAGAAAGCTGGCAATCGTGAATCGTAGTCGTGGTCTCCCCATTTTTTCAGCACTCATAAAACTAAGTTAGTCAGCTAGCTCAAGGCAACTTGTTCTTGCACGGACGACGTTGCCATTTAAGCTAGCTTCTTGTAGCCGATATGTCCGTAGTTTTAGAGCCGCTGTGGTGAAAACTTGAAGTCATCTTTACCAGTTTTGTGTTTTCTGATAACCTTGCGCGAATTCAAGGGTCTCTTTCTGAAAACAAGGGCTTTGTGTGGCTCAGAAGACAAGCAATCTGTTCTAGAATTATTGAAAATTAACCGGGACTGTTTAATAGCCAATCCTGCCTAACTTCTTCTTAAACGCTTTGATAGTATTAGTAGCCTACTGTCATTAAAAGTCTACAACTCTTGCACTAAAGTATTTCTGTCTAATGCTGCTTTCGGTTGCTTCAATAATTTATACCTGTGGCCTCGAGTCGCCTTAATTGCCAATGCACTGCTTCCTTTCCGGTGATGATCTTATAAGCTACAAGTCTGTCTCCTCTGGTCCTCCTTCTCTATTTTGTTGTTAGCCCACGCCTTTCAACCGTTCTTCATATCTTCATAGCTCAGACTCTTATAATCCCAAATCATATTGGTGACACTCCTCCGCGCTTTCTCCAGTTGGCCTATATGTCATGTTTCAGATATGGTTTCCATACCTGGAGACAATATTCGAACTGTGGTATCAACAACGATTTGTAAAAACTCAGTATTATATCCTTGTCTCTCGATAAATGTTGTCCTCTTGATCATAGCAAAAGTTGAGTTAGCCCTTTGCTGCTTCAGAACATTGCCCTAGAGGTTTTGCACTCTTATGCTTAATCGCATCCAGGGGTGCATCTCTTCCTCACTGACTTTCAATATCTTATTATTATTTCTGCATTTATTAGGCGTCACTATCTAATAGCTTAGCATCAATCGATGGCGCCGAGCAATTGTGAGTGAAAGACTTGCTCAAGGTCCCTAGACAGTAACCGTCTCAGGGGAGTTTCGAACCCCTACTCTCCGCGTTACAAGCCAAGCACTCTCTCCAATAGGCTACCGTGCCCCCACAGTATCTGAAACACTCCACTTCATATGAAAATTCTTTGTTTCTCTTCCTCACATGCATCACTGAGCATTTTTCCAACTTAAAAGCATCTGCCAGTCCCGTGACCATTTGGACATTCTCCTTAGATCCTCTTGCAGTTGACTGAAACCTACGCTTCTTCTTCGTCACCCACTCTACATAGTCTTGCTCTGCATAGCTTTTTATCATCCGCAAAATTATAAATTTCTGATAAAATTTTATCATCCATGTTTTGACAAAACTTATGAACAGCAGTGGCCTAAGCACTGAACCTTGTGGCCCTCCCCTTAGCACTCTTTTCCAGCCATTGAAGATCTGTGCAAACGCCTCTCCGATCAGTGCATGTGGGTAGCCTATTCGTGTGTGCAGTATTTGAAATCTATGCCAAGCATTTCAAGTGTAGCAAGCAAGCACCCATTTTGTACTGGTAGGTGTGATAAAAGCTTTACATTCTTTTCGGTTGTTAATTAAATCAAGTGCCTTTCCGATGCGAGTCTTAGTTATGACCTCATTTGCAAACCCAAGCCCTCTTGTCTATCAATCACACGGTAGCCGATTGGTTAGAGCGCTCGGCCTGTAACGCGGAGATTAGGGGTTCCAGCCTCCTCCCCTTAGACGGTTATTGTGTAGGGACCTTGAGCAAGTCCTTCACCCACAAATGCTCAGCGCCATCGATTGAATGCTTAGCCATTAGATAGTGGCGCTTAACAAATACAGAAATAATAATAATTACAGTACGTCCTGATATTTACTTCTTTCCTCCGAATCTTGCATGTTTTGTTATATCCTTGAAGCATTTTTAACGACACCGAAGCCTGCATGAGCGATTATAGGCCTGCCCCTTCAGACTTCAGACTCTCTTAACTAACTTGGTCCATAATTGATGGGTCGACCAAACCTGACCTTGCCTCAATAAAAGTGTAGGCCCATAGAACTGTACGTAAGAACTTCCTCAACGCGAACAAAGAATTGTATGACGAACGTCCTTTTGCTAACTCTAAGCCCAGCACCTCATTATTTAGGTCGAGGGCTTGGTTTCGCCATGGTCTAATGCAAAGAAGGTTGGACTTTCACCCCTGAGGCCGGGGGTTCAAATCCAAGGCAGAAAGATCTTTTGAGGTATCTGCACCACGCGTGCCCCCTAGCGAACTCTAGTGTAAAACGAGTAGACTGTGGAGAGATCAGGCGCCAGGAAGTAAACTGGCCACCCGCCCCCCAAATGCCGAAGCTGAACAGATATTTTAAGAAAACAAACAGAACTTAAGATTTTTTGTTATTTATTAATCATAATTCCTCATCCTCCCCTGATCTGTACTGCGAATCCAATTTTAAACACACCCACCGTAGCCGTGTGGCTCTGGCCCTTGACCTGTAACCAAACACTAATTGCCTATTGATTTTGTTTTGAATGAGCACCAGTGAATAAGCTGGTTTCCGCGACTTAGCTTTCGTTGGGAGCTGCATAAATCTCAAGTTTATGATTACGAAATATTCAAGAACACAGCAACAAATATTAAAACAGTTTGAAAATTAAGAATTTCCTAATTACATTAACTCAGGGCTTCCATTACCACCTGCCGACGATTTACACATTGTTTTCGTCATGGCACACCACATTGTATGATTTATAAACATTTTGTGCATCCTTAGCAACTCTTGAAAGTTGACCAGTCAGGAAAAACCAAAGCTCAACTGTTTTCACATGACCGTCAACTTATACGAGTGGCATTCAAGCGGTACATGAAATAAATCCAATTAAAAAAAATTAAAAACTACAGTATCTGGCTAGACTACAACAGCCTAGGAGATATCGCTGGGTTCAGGCTTGGTTTTTGCACTTTTGTTGGACTGGTCCAAATCTTTTGGCTCATCACTGACGAGATCACTGTTAAGTACTTTTCGGGGGTCACTGCTGGCTGTGTTACTGATGTTTCGTATTTCTTTGAGTTCTTTAACCCATTCCTGCACGATGCTATGGCGAAATTTACCTGAAATGCAATTAAACAAATTAGAAACCTGGTGATCACCATTAGGAATACAATGCCTTTGGTTTCAATCCATTTATTCATCAGTTCATTAAAGGCCTCTATGTAGCACATTTTCAAAACATCCACAAGAAGTCATCAAAGAGGGTTACGCCAAATTGACATATCCACTCTAATCTAATTTGAGAACTTCTATAACAGCATCAATGATAATGCTCAAACAAATCAGTCGATGGCACTTCAAAACAGATTCATAATTGGGTCAATTCAAGGGTTAGTCAGATGAGACGGATGGCAGCCTAAGGTGGACAATTATGCTGAAGCAAGAACAACTAGAGTCGAGAATGGTTATTCAGTTCGATATTTGCTTCACTTATTAATATTACACAGCAAATTAACAGTTCAGATGAAAACTTTAAAAATTTCTCTGACAAAGATTTGCAGTAAATACAATTAATGTTATGAACATGACTAATGAATTATTACGAAGTATAAAACCACGGCACCTTCTGTGCTGACAAAGAATTCGTTCAGTTCGTTTGGTCGCTGTTCAGCAGTTTCATATTCATATGCTTGGAGTATCATATCAAACTGGTCAAGATCTTTAACAAACTGAGCTTCAGGAGAGGACTGATTTTCATATTCCTGCAAAGCCGGTATCTAATTAGAGTACTGCACAACTTACAGAAAAGAAAATTCTTCACACTGTGTAAAAAACATATCTTTATAGAGCTTGTTACATAGATAATAAATAGCATAATAAATAATAACATGTATAATAATAAAAAACTATAAAAGGTAGATAGCTGAAAGCCTAGGTTATAGTTAGGCAGGTAACTTCAAATTACATGCAAGAATCCTGCAAGTTGAGCTAATTACAAGCGTAATTATATTGCTCCTTCACCTAAAATCATATGAGAAACCTCATTCTTCTAAAAAAGAAAATAAACAACTTTTCTCTTAGGAACCAAAATAAATATAAAATCTACTGCTCTTAAATGGACAAAATAAAGAAGCAACGGCTCAGAGCCAAAAGCTCTCAAGAGTGCAAAATGCTCTCAGTGCCAAAGAACGTAAATTTAGATCGGAGATATCACTCACCAACCATAGGCTGTAAATCTCAGTTCCAACTTCGGTGCTCACTAAACTATTGATGTGCTTCATAGAAGCCTATGGATAGAAACCCACAAATTAGACAATTTACAAAAATTTTCAGTGAACAACTCATGAGAGAAAAAAATGATGAAAGAATGTATATCACACGCTGTTTTTTAAAATAATCCTCTAAACACTGTTTAAGCAAAGTTTACTGAGCCTATCCAATCTCAAACTCAAGACTGGCATTTCCAACTTTTGCCCTTAGAATTTTAGAGCTGAAACTGACATCCTTTACAGTAGCAACTCCATGAACGTACGTAGATTAGATTTTGTTAAAATTATTTCATAACAATAAAGGTAAAACAGTTAAGAGCTCACGATAGGATAGCAATTTTGGATCAATATGACACAGACTTAGAGAAAGAGACAAAGATAGACAGAGTCAAACTTTTGCAAAAATTTGGCAAATGCTTCATTTTGGACAAATGTTAGGACTTACCTCTTCTCTCAAATGCTTTTCCTCCTTGCTCACACCATCAAATGGAGTTAAGTCCCCAGTGATGCATTCGGCCATATCGTGCACTAATGCCAATTTGATACATCTGCAGAAAATAATTCATTATCTCAAAGTTATTAGTTTTCAGGTTTTAACCAATTACTTTGCATATTTCACGAGTCAATAATAAAACCCCAGTTTCAAAATGCACCGGCTGCACACAACGGTCAGAAAAATACAATAGCCAAGGATCTGAAAACAATAAGTTTCTACCATTTTCTAGTAAATTGCTTACAATACGAAATACGTTGGTTTCATAAAAGAATGCATTTGTTAACGGACTGAATTCAAAGAGGCGCTCCTGTTGAAGAAGATGGCTGCCGAGTTTACATACAGTTCGACAATGTGAACTATTTCAATTTCACATCGGGAGACCAGGATTCAAACTCCAGTTGCAGACGTGTTTAAAGAATTAGTCGTTCGGCTACTTAAAAGAATGAACTGCAAAACACACATAAAAACAACTGCAAAATACAAACTAAACAAAACTAACTTGTCCTTTGCAAGACCAGACCGCGAGTCAATAAGAAGCGACATCGTTGCCATCCGGTACATATGGTCGGCAATACTCTCCGGATGCTTTACACCACGTCTGACCCATCCTGTTCTTCTGGTTGCCTGTGAATCCATTAAACAGGTTCATTTGTTATTAATAGACCAGGTATTTAAGTGAACTGGTATATGGTAAGGTAGCCTCTTAAAACCCTTCCTATACCAAAAACAGACCTCATGGATTAAGGGCATGTGCGATGTAGATTACTGGGCCAAAACACAAATGTGACAACATTGATTCAAGAACAGAAAAAATTTCCCGCTTGTTACTTGGCTCGACATAAAACTGTATCGTAGAGTATAATTTTACGAAAGTGTATTGTTTTGTATATCTGTTACTTGGGAGTTCTCACAGAAGTGTCTATAACAATTGCCTTTCGACAAGTGTTTTAATGATCACAAGAGAATTTAAACTGAAAAAAGAAATATGACTATTTCGCATAATCCAGACATCTATCTGACAAAATGCGAATTCGCTACTCTAAAATAAAGTCCCGCAACTGCCGTTCTAGGGTAGTGCCAGTCCCAAGCCTGGGTAAAGGAGGAGGGCAACGTCAACGGCCTCTGATGTTATAAGATGTCATTAAACATTGGAACTACTAATAACGCAGCCTTGGCCATAGAGGTAACAGTAGGCGCCGAACAACGTGGCACGCATCCGGCAAAATTTCACTAACACTGCGAACATATCAACCCTGTTTTACACCAATATTTTAAAAGGCAACCGTTGAATGAATGGTATTACCTTCAGTCTTCCCATTAGCAACATGAACTCAAAAATCTTGCTAGGTTTCGTTGACATTTTGAAATATTTACACCAGGGAACTGTTGACCTAGAAAGGCACTGAGATGCGCTTACGTGATTGGTCAGAGTTGTGAATTTGTGACATAATTTTCCCTCCCATGCTTCCATCGATTATTAATATTATTGTAGCAAAGTAGATCAACCGAGTAAGTCAGTAAGTAAAACAGGAATTTTGGGACTTTCCTGAGCTATCATGATTGATAAATAACGATTGATAAATAACGATTTCTGGATCAGAAACAAATTGACTTCATTGTATTCGTATCTTAATGATTGTATTCAATCAAACACACATTTACAGTCCATGAGCAATTTTAGAAATTGAGTGTCAAATAAAAAATTCTATAATTTTCCCCGACTAACCTGCAGATTTAGATTACTTATCTGTACACAAGATTAATAACTGGAGAAATACATTCTAATGGTTCTGTGCGGATGAGGTTACCGTTTCAAATCACCCTCCGTTCTTCTATCGCGTAACAAATACCAAAAATAAAGACTAGTGGTATCTGTTCGTGTAGGCTTTGAGTTGTGTTCTCGTTTTCCATTATATTCTGATTCATATAAGAAAATGGGTTGTATCATCGTCTCATAATTATATTCTTGCCTTTGATTTTTTATTATTTCACTGCTTCTACATGCATATTGTGTTTATTTCCCCATATATCTGTCAGGTCCATCCGATTCTTCTTTGAAGCTATCAACGCAGGAATAAACCCCAGGCCATTGCCTCTGTCACGTAATATCGCCCAATCACTGCCTCTGCTTGTTTGCTGCTAAATAATTCTGTTATGTGAACAAAAAGCTTACGGCAGATGAAAGAGAAACATGGTATGTCGGGGAGTTTGGATGCCGAATAATCCGCAGTGGCAGAATGCTTTGGATTAGGCCTACATTGTATCGACGACGAGGCGTAGGATTAGGTGAACAGAACGATTTTAGATAGTATTATGTCGTGTTGGAGGGCGCTGCAGTCAAGTAGTTAGCGTTATTGTATTTGCCGTAATCGTAATTCCGAGATTTCTACAGCGCCCAACGAAAGCCACCAGCTTATTCACAGGCGCTCAGTCAAAACAAAATCGACAGGCCAAAGGGTTCGGTTCCAGGTCAAGATCTGAAAACACTTCTTTTCCAAAAATCTTATCTTGATTCTTCCTCTTCCCCTTATCTCTCTTCTCGCTTCAGTTTCAAACACCATCCACCATAGCCGTCCGACTGTCTGAGTGCCTGACTCCTGGATCTTGACCCTTTTTGCCTATCGATTTTGTTTTGACTGAGCGCCTGTGAATAAGCTGGTTCCCGCGACTTAGCTTTCGTTGAGCGCTGTAGAAATCTCGAGATTACGATTACGATTACGATTACGAAGATCCAAAAGTCAGACGGAGAGACAGCGTGGCAGCTATGGGGATGGTGTGTGGGGTAGAAGAGGAGAGAGATAAGAGGAAGAAGGGGTGTCAGGATAGGATCTGTGAAAGAGGAATGTTTTCAGCTTTGAGTGAAAGGCCGATGCAGAAATTGCAAATGGTGGAGTATCGATGAGTGTGTATGATGGGTCAGAAAACTGTCGCAGTTCCGGGGGAGTTTATTCCATAGCGGTGGGGCAGCTATGGCTTTGAAGCGATTACCAAATTTTAAGGATGAGGGCGGAGAAGTGTTAGGGCAGAAGAAGAGCGGGTTGAGCGCTTTTATTGCGCCCGTTCATGACTTCTGTTTTTTTCCTAACCTAACTCTTCTGGTACCCTGCTTTTGTAACCTGTCCCTCTAATCCCGAATGTCACAATATTACAAGCGTGCTGACATCAGTCCATAAGTCTGGAGTTCAAATTCCCACCCGGAGAAGCAGTTGTCAGGATTTTCTGTTCCTTGAGCTGCCCTGAGGCGATATTACAGACAAAGAGAGGACTTGCCATCCGCTGTCACAGCCGATGAAAATAACATCAAGTCCCTGAAGTTCTTCCTCATGGATGAGAGATTGGCCCCCGTTAATTTTTCTATTAAACTAAGTAAGTAAATGTATTGGTAAAAAACAGAATAAAGCATTGCAAATAACAAAAACACTTGTTTGGATGCATATGTCTACCCAAAAGGAGCCGAGGTCCTGCTAATTAATTTAGGGCAACCTATAACACAATAACATAACGATGACTAATGTCTAATAAACGAGCAGCTAATCAATTCTTAACTAAAATGATAACAACATCTGTCCATCATCCTCCGTTTCCTCTTCTCCTCTTATTACTGATCCTCTCACTGCTCATTGTTTTACATGGCATGACTAACTTCTGGCCGCTTGCCCAACGAAATGTGTTGACTTGTTTAAGTTGATGACAATGTAGACTATAGGCCTACATATATACATAAGCTAATTCAACCTTTCATATCAAATAGATTTATGATCTTGTTTACAAGTTATCATTAATTATGATTAAAGCATTAATGAAACATGCAGTCGCATATTGTAGTAAGAATTTATTTATGTCCGTTTATAATAGGCTAAGACTATTGTAGGCATGTATGATGTAACAGGTTTATAAATATAAATAAGCTAAAACCATGTAAAAGCTTGTCGATAAGCTAAGATTACTAGCTTTAAGTAGCTACTTAAACTAGACCTACTAAATTCTGTTATATAAATAACTCAGTGTGTTGATTATTTATGACATCTAAGGACTACATATTTCTGTTTTCTATCGTCATTAAAACATTTTACTATTCGGAAAACCCTAAATCTGTGATGCTGGGAGTGCGGGCTGAAGATAATTTCCGGATGTTCTGGGAATGTGTTTGAATTCGGACCTTTTGTCTGCCAAGCTGCATTCGAAGTCCTCTGACTGTTCTCAGCATGACTTGTCTTCTTAACATTGACAGTATTTTATTTAGCGCCTCTATCTGCTTCTGTCTTTCGTCAAAGCCTCTGCGAGCACAGCGGATCTTTTCTTCGACGATACGCATTTCCTCCCGCAGTCTAAGCACTTTATGTTCTAGCGTCTGGCCCTCAACGAAAGTGAATTCACCAGAAACTGTGGGAAAACGAACCGAATCTGATGAAATATGGGCTTCTGAGTAAAAGTCTGCCCCAGCAAACTGCTGAGATGCGCGAGAATGCGACTCAGAATCGTTTTAAACGGATTTCAGCGCCAACATTGGCGTCACTTTGACGCGTCCTTGTCCCATTTTCGGCGCATCCAATAAGATTCTGTTGAACTAGGTCAACACGACAAGGTAGCCTAATTCTTTGGCCTCCTAAAGCGGATAAAACGTTATCACGAGCGAGTGAAAAATTGTCCGAACACTGTTCCTCTTCCTCTTCTGAGTCTGTGATGTGATGCCCCAATTGCAGACGTTGACTGCGAATGGATGTTGTTGACTCATGAGTTTCCTCGCCTGCGGAGAAAGTTGGCGACGAAATTTCGTCTGCGCTGCATGCGCAAGAACACCCGCTGCTGCTACTTTGGTTGTCGCCTCCAATTGGGGCGTCAGAAACCTGTGGGTCAGAGGAAACCGCGGTCGACGATTCTAAACTGCTTGCTTCCATCAGAACACGTCTTCACCGCGAAGAAGAGCAGAGGGAGAGTAAACTGTTGACAGAGAAGCCCTGATTGGATCCTGCAATGAAGGCACAGTTTGAGAAGTTCTTTAAAAGGCTCAATGTACTAATACATGCATACATGCGTAACTTTATGCAAAAATAAATACTTTAGCCTTGCTGCATGTTTAGGCTACACAAGAGGAAATCTGTGGACTTGAGAAATGACCGTCAATATTCATGCAGCTCATTCATTCGCCTTGCATGGTTGGCTCCGATGATGATGATGCTAATGATGATGATGACGACGACGATGATTAATTTCAGTTCGAAGCGCCGTTGATTTATGGCTTGTGTATTGTGTTGATGGCGGTAACAAAGTATTCAGGATAGGATATAATTATCGGACTCTGCGCTATAAAAATACGATTAGATTACGTAAGTGAATGCGCGATGTTCGAGTCAGCTAAGCCTCGTTTCAGTGCAGCTCGAACTCACCTGTAGACCATTTATGGAACTTCTATGTTCGAAATGAGATCACGAGTTGTAAATAGACCTTGCTCCTCTGCTCCGATGTTTCCATTCCAATCCGAAGTCCGATTGCTATGTCGCCTGGAAGTCTTCCAATAGGAAGCGAAAGCCGAACATTTCCTCCACAATTAACGCGCCGTGCTAGCGCTACACAAAGACCATGGTAGACTGGAAAGGACCACCCTACCTCTTGTGATTGGACCACGCGATGAAAACAAACATCGAGAGAAGCAATCTTTCTGGCGGAAGAACGAAAACCGGTCCACAAGTGCATCCATCTACGGTCGCTTGTAAGTGCCAACTTCCACACAGTATACACCTCAAAATTACAGCAGATCTTCGCACGTACACGCCACCGTAGCAACAACAATTAAAAAAATGTATAAACACACTAGAGAGGCCTATGGGCTAGTACGACTAGGCGTTCATTCCAAGCAGGCCTTCATCAGAAGCAGAGGTCGGTTTTTGGCCTATTAAGACCTACAAGAGCCTTTGGATGGACCTCTGTTCGCATACGCTGTGAGTGTACGGTTACTTACTGGCAGGGATTTTTGCAGGGGGGCCAACAACGCTAGAGGCATCACGGGCGTCAGTCTGTGTAGTACATGCAGCCTCCTCTGATACACTGGTGAGGTCGCAGGTCGGATCGACATTAACGAACCTGGCAGCTGGAGGTGTAAGATGTAGAAGCTGTTACTCTAATTCACTTGCATGCGCTGTCAGTTAACCAGCGCCTGTATAGCCCAGCCTCTGCATAGCCGAGCTGAAACAGGGCTAAGCACTTTTATGCGCAGAACTAACCGATTGATTCAACTAACTCCGCCGTATACAAGGGGGGCGGAAGTCCGAAGCCTGGATGTACAAGGAGGTGACTCTAATCAGCTTCGCTATTTACTATGATTCTACAATTCAGAATGTGCCTAGATGAATGCTCACGCTAGTTGGTAATAATAGCAGAAAGCGTGTTTAGCGACATCTTTCGGTTGCCGGGATCGCTTACGTCGACCATACTTACTTTACCTTACAGGGATGTGTTTAACAATTACTCCTACATTTGAATGCCAAGCGTATGTGTCTGGGCTGGAATATTCTTCGACCTCATAAAGAACACGCTTCTGTTGCAGATGCGTTTAAACAACATTGCTACCGATGTCTTTAAGTGTACAAACATGAGGGTTTATATAGCGACCGTATGGCCTTGACCCTGTTCATTTTCAATGAGTTTATCGGGTGAGATCCTTCACCACCGCTGCCCGTTTGAATGGGCGCCACGCCATTTAATGTAAATGTACACTTTTTTATAGCGACCGTTTGACCTCGACCCTGTTCATTTTGAACAAATTGATCGGGCGAGATCCTTTAGCACCGTTGCCCGTTTGAATGGGCGCCTCGTGGTTTAAGGTCCCCGTGTACCGACCGTGGTGAGTGAAAACGACACTTTAAACCAGCAAAAACTACATAACTAACCTTTCCAAGCTTAGGCCTAAATAAGTAATCGTTATTTTCGCGAGACAAACGCTCACACTTTACAAATAACAATGCATAGGCCTACAATACAGTGAAACGAGAAAGCGCAATAGCAGCAGTAAGAAAGAAAACACAATGACTATTAGCCTGCCAGACAATGGTAATTGGTAGCGTAACTATATGGCCCCGCAAACCAAACCGGAAAAGGGGGCCCGCTCAGAGTAATACATTACGAACAGGCCCCCACAGGGTCCACCTGAGTAACCTGCGGGAAAGCCCGAAATTTGAATTTACCCACTGATTACGCATTCAACTGACTAGCCAATTTCAAGGTTCAGGATAGGGTAACAACTGAAGTGAAACAAGTCTCTCAGTGGGTGTGATAAGTGTTTACAAACAGTTAGCTAAGCCAGGCAATATGGCTTACGGTTTAGCAAGACGCACATATGTAGTTACATTAGTTACATATGTTACATATGTGGGTCATATATGTGGGTACATATGTGGTTACATATGTGACCCAGTTCTATTCCAACGCGTTCTTGCAGCTGACAGAATGTTAACAATGACTAAAAACAAAGTTGTAACAGTTTTGAAATTCGTTTAATTTCGAAACATTTCTTCGTCTTTGGTGGTTTGACGATAGGAAAAATCCAACGACCCCATTTCATCTGTTCTTTGCCCTGCCCTTTGCTCCATACAATCCAATCTAGCTCTTCTGTCCGCCATCGATGCAGGTAACCGGCTTAGTTCTAGGTCTTTGTTCAGCAGCATAGCTCTCGATAATAATAATAATAATAATAATAATAATAGTAATAATAATAATAATAATAATAATAATAATAATAATAATAATAATAATAATGATAATGATAATAAAATTAAATTAAAAAAATAATAATTATTATAATTATAATTATAATCATAATAATAATGATAACAACAATAATAATAAAAACTCCAAAACTCTTGAGAGACTTGTTTCACTTCAGTTGTTACCCTATCCTGAAGATTCAGGACTTATGCCTCCTGGTCAGTCTGGTTTTAGGCGTCATCACTCTACTGAATCTGTTCTTTTGTCCCTCCTTTCGGCCATTTATTCAGTCATTGATCAGTCTTACATTACCCTCCTTGCACTCTATGTTGTCTCCGCTGCCTTTGACACGGTTGATCATAATATTTTGTTACGCCGTCTTGAGCTATCTTTTGGCCTCCATGGTACTCCTCTTCACTGGTTTTGTTCTTATCTTAGCAGTCGAACATAGATGGTTATTCTTGGGGACTCCCGTACGTCCTGGGTTAAAGTTGATATTGGTGTTCCCCAGGGCTCGGTCCTTGGTCCTCTTTTATACATTTTGTATACTGCTGATATCCCTTCCCTCTTTACTAAACACTTGGCTGTTGGTCATTTGTACGCTGATGATGTCCAGGCTTTTGTTCAGGGACATCCATCTGCGCAACTTGCTCTTGTTGGTAAGATTGATGCCCTGACTCACGATATTAACACTGGATGTCCTACAATCGTCTTCGCCTTAATCCTGCTAAGACTCAGTTGATCTGGTTTGGTTCTAAATACCGTCTCGCTCAGATTGACTACTCTTGTTTATTTGAAGCTTTCCCTATTTTATGTTTTCGTCTAGTGTTCGTAACCTGGGCGTTATACTTGACTGTAACCTTACCTTCGCAAACCATGTCTCTAGTTTGACTCGGTCTTGTTACTATAAATTAAGGCGCTTAAGAGTTGTTCGTCGTTCTGTTTCTTCCTCTGTCTTTGCTACTATGATTCATGCCATGTTATGCTGTCGCGTTAACTACTGCAACTCTGTACTTGCTGGTTTGCCTAAGTGTCGACTGTCTTCCCTTCAATCAGTACTAAATTCTGCGGCCAGGTTAATATCACGTCTTCCTCGTTTCTCTCGTATCTCTGATTACATCATTCAGCAACTTCATTGGCTCCCTATCAAATCTCGTATTCAGTTTAAACTATTATCACTGGTAATAAGAGCTCGCATGGGCCAGGCTCCAAAATATCTTTGTGATCTTATTCGTTCTCTACACTCTAGTACCTCATCCCGCCCTTTACGTTCTTTAGATCGTATGGATCTATTTGTTCCTTGTTTTAAGTCCTCTCTTGCTCAGCAGAGGGCTTTTGTTGTTGTTGGCCTATCTCTCTGGAATGAACTTCCGCTATCGCTTCGTGCTAGGGTCACTGTTGTTAATAGAGCTCAGGTAGCTCGTTGTTTAAAGACGTTCTTATTTCCCAGGGGTTCTCATGCTGGAAGCGCCTCTGAGTAGTTTGTTCTGTAAGAAGCGCTATATAAGTTATCAAATACAACACAATAATAATAATAATTGTAATAATACTAATCAACATCATCATCGTCGTCGTCGTCGTCGTCATTATCAGCATGACTGGAAGAGACGTCGTTCTAGATGTCATTAACAGTCTGTACAATTTTTCTCTCCTCATGGGTTACATTTGCTTCGGGGTGGGGGAATACTACTGCTGTTGCTGATGGTGGTGGTGGTGGTGGTTACAATGCACACGCGCATAGGCCATATAGGCCTACGTGCATTCATTTATGCGCACCCTGGACAAACACAGCACATGAAACCGCTATCCTGGTGTGCAAACACCAGCCTGAAGTGTGCACAAGACAATGCCTTTCAGACACTTAAGGAGACTTCTTGAAGTATTTATTGTAGGATGGATAGGCGGTCGACAGGTGACTAGTTTATGAAGTTCTACCTGCACCCTCTACATAGTCTTGATTTGTGAACAATATTTATGATGCATGCAGATAAAGACCTCATACAAGTGGTCCAGCTGTTTGACGGTTATGATTATGATGATGACGACGACGACGACGATGACGATGGTGATGTCGACCTCCTTTTTCCATCCTTCTATAAACACTTCAAGACGTCTCCGTAACTGTCTGAAAGAATTTGACTTGTGTACACTCTATCTATTGTTTGTATACCAAGATATCCTTCATATATGCTATATTTGTAGACCTACTCATATTTTGACGTTTTAGAGCAGATAACCTCTGTACTTAGATCTGTGCACTGGCTTCCTGTTCAGCAAAGGATTTGCTTTAAAATTGGGGCTTGTAGTTGATAAAACACTGAACACTGGCCAACCACAATACTTGAAATCAGTCCTCATTCCCCAGACGTAGTATTATTCAGCCAGGTTATCTGATTCTGTGTCTCTCGACATACCTGGAACTAGACCTGCTTTTTGTGAAGGGCTTTTTCGATTGCTGGATTTAGATTTTAGAACTCCCTCACTCCCTCTTTGTTCTGCTCAGCCGCTTCTGTTATTTCGTTCTAAACTTAAAACTTGCCTCTTCAAATTGCTTATCCATCATAGGCTGCCTCTTTGTCTTACGGACTGACCTTCTGGATATTGACCTGATTGTATCTTAGTTTTGGTGCGTCATCGGTTGATGCCTTATGCATTAGACACTGGCGCGATAGAAGTTATCACTTAATATTAATAATAAGTGCTATGTGCTCAGATATGCATGCGTGTATGTGACCTATGCACGTGTGCGTACTTATGTTGTATTCACCTCTGTGCGTGAGGATGCCGGTTCGCATACCGATAGTGGTTATATATCACAGACTTAAATCTCGGGCTAGCACGGTCCGTACACGGTGACCTTAAATGGCGTGACACCCAATCAAACGCCAGCAGTGATGTAAGAATCTCACTAGATAAATGCAATGAAAAATTAGCAGGGGTCGAGGCCATACGGTCGCTATAGAAATCCACGTAGGGCCTACATTTTATTTACATTTATTCCACGTACTAATTAATTATACTTACGCACAAGAATAAGAACACAACATGGGTGTAAAGTGTTAACGACTTCATTTTCACAGCCTCGGCGTCGGAGGGCGAGTGACCTCTCCCTCACATATACGTAATAATAATATAGATGACGATATAACAGTTTATCATGTTGTCTACGTTGTGCCAGACATATTATGCTCTCCAGAACGTCAGTCGACTGCGCATGAGCGAACCTGTCGCTCTTCTTGAAATTTAACATCAGTTAGGAGTGACACCAAGAGGTTTATAGATGGCGGTATTCAAGTATCCAGGTTCATACATACACACACACACACTTACACACATACACACATACATACATACATACTTACATAAGTAGATAAGCATACATAAGTAAGTAAGTAAATAAGTAAGTAAGTATATTCTGTATTAACCCATAGCTAGTGGCACATCGGTTTACAAGTATTTAAGAACACAAGAAAAACTTAATATGCATACAACATCCTAATAATAAAACATTTATGTGTTAAATTATCAGCGGGAGGAATAATACGGTCATGGGGGGCCGTAGGGAATAACTGAGGGTTTTAATGCCGGGAGTAGCTGATGTACATACATACATACATACATACATACATGTATGCATGCATGTATACATACATACATATATACATACATACATGCATACATACATAATTATATAAACATACATACATATATATACATGCATACATACATAAATATACATACATACATACATATATATGCATGCATACATACATAATTATACATACGTACATACATAAATACATACATAATGACATCCATACATACATACATATTTACTTACTTACGTACTTATTTGCTTACTTATATAAACTAAATATAGCTTATCGTGACACTTATGTCGGGCCATGAGCGAAATTTTCTAAACGCCTACTACGTTTATAAAAAGCCAAAAAAATAGAACCGGACAAATCGATGGCTATTTCAGGCATATTGACATGGACGACATTCCGCCCGTTTAGATAAAGCATCACGTTTAGCATTGTTCTAGAAGAAGCCCGCACTAATTTCATACACGACATCGTTCGTTAATAATAGCTACATCGTGTCATCTGAAGTTCCTGCAACCCATCCACGAGTGATTCCACGCACACATGACGCAGTACCATGTGTAGCGACTTCGACAAACGTCAGTCAGGCTGTCGGTCTGTCATACGTGACGACGGCAACTCTGCCACGCGCACACTGATATGATGGCTTAATCAGCGCTTTTTTGCCTTTGGCTGTTTAGCTGACTTAGCTCAGAAGCGAGTCCGGACACGGTGTCTCCGTCAAACACTTCTGAAAATAATGTCTGATTGACAATATTGTGGCCACAGTAAATAAATGACTCATGTATGTATGCATGCATGTATGTATGTATGTATGAATGTATGTATGTATGTATGTATGTGTGTATATGTTTATGTTTGTTAGACCTATACAAGCCAGGAGCTAAAATGAGGAGCAAGTCTTAAGTTAGTCCATAATGTTCGACTTACGACACAATAAAACACCGCATTTTTGTGCCTAACGACCCTGGGCAGCGTATACACGCAGGTGCCTCTGTCACCAAGCAGTATAATCTGGTACCGGCGTAAGAGCTGGGAAGTAAAGGGCAACTCCTGAGATGCGCTGGCTTCGTGTCGTAATCGTAATCTCAAAATTTCTACAGCGCCCAACGAAAGCTAAGTCGCGGGAACCAGCTTATTCACAGGCGCTCAGTCAAAACAAAATCGATAGGCAAAAGGGTTCGGTTCCAGATCAAGATCCAAGAGTCAGGCAGGCAGGCAGTCAGACGGCTAAGGCGGGTGGTGTTTACAATCGGATCTGGGTGTCCAGGGTCCAGGGATTCGTCCAATGCCGGCTGAAGGGTCGAAGAGCACGAAATGAGCGACTGTCTTGGGTCTCACTGTATGGGAGGTCTTGAGAGAGGTCTTGAGCTAATTATTATACGAGTGATATTTTTCTAAAGTGTAATGACCGAGAACCTGGCAAATTAATGGCAATTTCGGGTCAATAAATCACATGTAGTAGTCAAACTACAGCGAGATACATAGTTAATTAAGCCACTCGGAACAACGGCTTCTTCAGCCCGCGCCTGATCCGTTGTCTCCAGCTAACCTACAGATAACGCTCAAGTTCCAGGCAGCAGCATAGGACAAGCAATGGAATGCCGTGCTGCATAGGTATGTATGTATGTATGATTGTATGCATGTATGATTGTATGCATGTATGTATCTATGTATGTATGTAAGTATATGTATGTATGTATGTATGTATGTATGTATGTATGTATGTATGTATGTATGTATGTATGTATGTATGTAAGTATATGTATGTATGTATGATTGTATGCATGTATGTATGTATGTATGTATGTAAGTATATGTATGTATGTATGTATGTATGTATGTATGTATGTAAGTATATGTATGTATGAATGATTGTATGCATGTATGTATGTATGTATGTATGTAAGTATATGTATGTATGTATGTAAGAATATGTATGTATGTATGTATGCATAAATGAATGAATGTATATAAGCATCTATGTATGTAGGCATGTATATGTATGTATGTATGTACGTATGTATGTATGTAAAATGTATGCATGCATGCATGTATGTATGTATGCATGTATGAATGTATGAATGTATATATGCATCTATGTATGTAAATTTGTGTGTCTGTATAAATATATATGTATGCATGTATATGTATGCATGTATAAGTATATATATATATTTATGTAAGTATGCATGCATGTATGTATGTACGTATGTATGTATGAATGTATGCATGTATGTATGTATGTATGCATGCATGCATGCATGTATGTACGTATGTACGTATGAATGTATGCATGCATGGATGTATGTGTGTATGTATAAAAGAATGTATGCATATATGTTTGTGTGGGTAAGTCAGCTAGTGTCTGGTGTTACCAGGCATGAGTGGCCAAACTAGCAACGCCGTAGAAACGTCGGTGTCAGTCTCGCCTTTGCACAGGTTGTAATTTGAAGAATTGACGTTGTACAATGACGTCTAAATGGTTGGTTGAAACCGATAAGACTAGACACAGAACAAAGACGATACGAGATTAAGAGGAGGGAGGGACGGATGCAGGGAGGGAGGGAGGGAGGAAAGAGCGAGAGGGAGGGGAGGATCCAAGCCTGGGTCAAGTGCCATAGCTACGTGACTTATCGGGCCAGTTTTCTAGTCTAAATAGAGGCTCCAAAGATAATCGCGTTGAGCGAACGTCGTATATTTACTGTCGCTGGCCTACAAACTGAGGGCAGAGTCGGAATGAGGGTCTAATGAGCGCAATTTAGAACCGGTCTCTATTATATATTGCGATTACTCGAAACTCGATTACTCCGAAAAGGTGAGACCTGTTGCGAGACAAGCCGGCGTAGGCAGTTCATCAGAAAAAGACACTCCTAAACGCCAGATTTCAGACGTTGCAGCCTCGTAAGGAAGCTCTTTGATGACTTTGTTTCAACATCAGTGACTCATGCGGAATGGTCAGCCGTATGCATCAAGTACCCAGCAGAGGAATAAGGACACTGATGACGTAATTTCAACGTAGTCTACGGGATAGCTGAATAAGCAAAAGGTCACACTGTTGCAGTATTTCAACGTGACACATAGTACGAAAACGTGTCAGGTAACGCAGAAGAGACCCCGCACTGATTTCAACGTATTTCAACGTTCAGGATAGCTGCACAAGGAAAGACGATTAAATCTAGTACATTTTAAGGGTACGGATCTCCCCAGTTTCTTACACAGATAAACCGCCATGAGTGAACTGCTGAAGTTTTTTCGAAAGGAGAGACCGCACTCAAGTAGCCCGACACTGAAAAAGAAGGGCCTACCCCCGAGAGAAGGCTGTGGATCATTTCCGGGATTAGCAGACGACAACCGTGGTAAATTCATCCAATTGTTCTTATTACTTACTTGTTTTCTTTTACCTTCAAGCTGTCTTTCTTGCTGTGTATGACCTTCTTCTGGATCTACGTGTTCTTCTGGTCAGGGACCTTTGATCAGCGGTGGAAAAAGTTCTCTTTTGTTGAGGTTGGGTTTGAAGCGCCTCTGAGTACATGTAGTAAAGAGGTGCTACATAAATGAATGAATAAATTAGTGGTATGAATGAATATAGCCTAATTGTAATGACACATTCGTGTAGCGCCTATTCAAGATAAACTTCTGAGAAAGTCTCCAAAGTGTTGATGTATGCCTCTTTTTTGTTTAAGCCGTCTCCTCGACACTGCTGAACAGCACACGACTCGAATTTGAGAAGAGGTTGAATGAACCGCCGCAGGTAAGACTACTCTAATCTAATTAACCTAATTACTCTAATCTAATTAACTTACTCTAATCTAATTACCCTAATCTAATTACTCTAACCCATTTACTTCTATAGCGCCGTTATCGTCATGTACAAGGCGTCAACCGACGCCACTTCTAATCAAAACTGCATTCCAACAGCATAAACCATTGGACAGAGCCAGTCAAGGTCCATTAGGCCCTTGATAGTAAACACATATGTTGTGCTAATAAATTGTTTAATAAGGTAGGTTCTGTCATTAATTTGCTATGCTAATGTTAAGCGCTTCGACCCAATGCAAGGGCGGTTTCAGATGGGGACCAATCCAAAATCCTAGGACCGTTTAGGAAGAGAGATATCACGCCTCTTTTTAAGTAATCAACTCAGTAATCTAATCTAATCTACAGAATTCTATAGCGCCGTTACCTTAATGCCAAAGGCATCATTCTACGTTTCGTGCAAGTGTAAGCAGCTTGCCCAGGGTCATTACACGGAGTCGAACCCGCAACCGCATGGTCTTTTACCAAACGTTGCCGATAGACTACTGTGCGGCACATCTTATTGTATCGTATTGTATTTCATTTCATTGTATTGTATCGTATCATATTGTATTGTATCGTATCATATTGTATTGTATCGTATCGTATTGTATTGTATCGTATCATATTGTATTGTATCGTATCATATTGTATTGTATTGTATCATATTGTATCGTATCATATTGTATTGTATCGTATCATATTGTATTGTATTGTATCATATTGTATTGTATTGTATCATATTGTATTGTATTGTATCGTATTGTATCGTATCATATTGTATTGTATCGTATCATATTGTATTGTATCGTATCATATTGTATTGTATCGTATCATATTGTATTGTATCGTATCATATTGTATTGTATCGTATCATATTGTATTGTATCGTATCATATTGTATTGTATCGTATCATATTGTATTGTATCGTATCATATTGTATTGTATCGTATCATATTGTATTGTATCGTATCATATTGTATTGTATCGTATCATATTGTATTGTATCGTATCATATTGTATTGTATCGTATCATATTGTATTGTATCGTATCATATTGTATTGTATCGTATCATATTGTATTGTATCGTATCATATTGTATTGTATCGTATCATATTGTATCGTATCGTATCATATTGTATTGTATCGTATCATATTGTATCGTATCGTATCATATTGTATTGTATCGTGTCATATTGTATTGTATCGTATCGTATTGTATTGTATCGTATCGTATTGTATTGTATCGTATCATATTGTATTGTATCGTATCATATTGTATTGTATCGTATCATATTGTATTGTATCGTATCATATTGTATTGTATCGTATCATATTGTATTGTATCGTATCATATTGTATTGTATCGTATCATATTGTATTGTATCGTATCATATTGTATTGTATCGTATCATATTGTATTGTATCGTATCATATTGTATTGTATCGTATCATATTGTATTGTATCGTATCATATTGTATTGTATCGTATCATATTGTATTGTATCGTATCATATTGTATTGTATCGTATCATATTGTATCGTATCGTATCATATTGTATTGTATCGTGTCATATTGTATTGTATCGTATCGTATTCTATTGTATCGTATCATATTGTATTGTATCGTATCATATTGTATTGTATCGTATCATATTGTATTGTATCGTATCATATTGTATTGTATCGTATCATATTGTATTGTATCGTATCATATTGTATTGTATCGTATCATATTGTATTGTATCGTATCGTATTGTATGTCATTCCATTGTATTGTATCGTATCATATTGTACTGTATCGTATCATATTGTTTTGTATCGTATTATATTGTATCGTATCATATTGTATTGTATCCTGTCGTATCATGTGGATATATTGCATCATGTGGAATGGTGTGTGTACCTGTACCCAGAACACAGCCTGCCTGGATGACTTTGACCGCGTGAAGACGGTTGGAACGGGATCCTTTGGCCGCGTGATGCTCATTCAACACAAGGAGACGAAACAATTCTACGCCATGAAGATACTCGAAAAACAAAAGGTAGGCCTAGGCCTACTCAGTGGATTCGATTAATAATCTGCATATTATTTGTCAGCTGAAATTGCGAACAAAGAATTACATGCTGTCAATGTCTTAATTATTATTAAACAGCAGCTATGCTATGATGCTTTTCAAGTGTTGTAATAGTCATACTTGGTATTAAGTGCTGTCAATTACTGTGGCGACGGTAGGATCGGTAATCGGGTTAATTGGAAGAGCTATTTATTGTCATTATCTGTATTAATAGCATGAGCCAATTCAGTTTCTCGTGGCTTCTTTCTAAGACTCCTGATGTCACTAAATTTCGCATTAGCGCTATAAAATTTAATTACTTATCTGATAGTGCGCTCATCATCGCCATCATCTGCAGCATTGTCTTCATCATCATCATCTTCTTCTTCATCTTCTTCTTCTTCTTCGGCATCGATTTGCCATCATCATCATCGTCGTCGTCATCATCATCATCGTCGTCGTCGTCATCTTCATCATCATCATCATCATCATCATCATCTTCCTCTTCAACATCGTCTTTGTCATAATAATACTAATAGTAGTAATAGTGGTGGTAGTTAGTAGTAGTAGTAGTAGTAGTAGTAGTAGTAGTAGTAATAATAATAATAATAATAATAATCATCATCATCATCATCATCATTATGTCATAATAAGCTTGATGTTTGTTTAGTAATTATTCTACATGGCCTTGTATGAAGCTTGGAGCCAAACAGCCGCGTTCACTGAACCTATATTCGCTTTTTGCCACTTAATGAAACCGTTGTTCAGCTAGAGGACCCAATGTAGGCCCAAAGAAAGTGGTTGTCTGGGGAGCCAGTGTTAACGCTAACAGGTAGCAACCCAGGCAGCCATGTTCTCTGGGGGCCAAAGGCAGCCCCTCATTGTGCCTCTGGTTGCAACCGGTGAAAGCTATGGGCCAATTTGGGCTCAGTGAACGTGGCTGTTACGGTAGCTGGTGCTCCTCTAATTAGCAAACTACAAACGAGCGATGTTTAACGCAGGTGGTGAAGATGAAGCAGGTGGAACACACGCTAAACGAGAGAAGAATTCTTTGCGCCATTTCCTCCCCGTTCATAGTCGAAATGGCTTACAGTTTCAAGGTCGGTTGATTGCTCTTGTATATGTATGTATGTATATATGTCTGGGTGTGTATGTATGTATGTATGTATGTATGTGTCTAGACACTTAATATAGCGCCTTTTAAATATGCATCGCAAGAACGCTGCATGGTCTAGCTTAAACAGTGTGAAGCTCATTAGGAGAACTACGAGAGCTGAAGCGGGATAGTGCTGCTCAAACCAGTATTTTGCAGCTTTTAGGTGAACATCTATATGCTGTTTATTCAAAGTTTCGTAGACTTCAGGGGCCCAATTCTGAACCCCACGCAAACGCAGTTACTGTTGTAATAAAACACTTTCGAAACTTTCTCTGGCTTTAATAAATTTAGTTTATGGACCTAATTAGTTTTATTATCTGAGTGAATATATGGCATAAATAAGCCTGCAAGCACGGTTAAATGTGATATAAACTAAATTTTGTCCAATATTCATTTACGGCATACGAAGTATAGATCCAATGACATTGGTCTCTTCTGAGCATATACACCTGTTCCCTTTCTGTTCATAGGATAACTCGAACTTATACATGGTGCTAGAGTTTGTTAATGGAGGCGAGATGTTTTCATTGCTTCGAAAGAGTGCTCGATTCAGGTACCTTTTTAATTTAATTGCCTCAACATTTTACTTTGTTACATAAAATCTGCATTTACTAAATATAAACCGAGTTAAAATTTCGCACCTCTAGTACTCATGACATATGTACCAGTTCCTTTTGGAATTCACACAATGTGGTTGAATGTCTAATTACTTTTCAATGCATGTTTTGTATCCAGTAAAGAGTTTTCTTGACACTGCGCTACATGGAGATCTATCAAGAACACTGCATACTATAGCATATAGAATATGGAAATATTGTTTGATTGTTCGTATGAGGCTAAAGATAAGGACAGAACCGGGCACATGGAAACTGTTGCCTCTGCATGAGAGACGCTTAAAAGGCGCTATACAAATGTTCTGTTACAATTGCAATTACAGCTGCTGATATGAGCGTGCAGTAAGCGATCATTCACCTCTGTTTTTTATATTTTTAATGCACTTGTTACATGTACAAGGTCAATGGACCACGTACAAGGTCAATTCACCTTGCCTCGCTTAAGTTTCTTAATCGAACTGACAAATTTACAGTCCAGAATAGAGGCGGTTGAAATAATTATATTAATTGCAGCACTTTTGCTTTTGGTTAATCAGTCGAGTGACTACTTGATTACGTGATCGAAATGTTTCAGTGAGCAACATAGTCTCTTCTACGCAGCTCAAATCGTCTTCGTACTCGAGTATCTTCACAGTTTAGACGTCGTCTATAGAGATTTGAAACCAGAAAATCTCCTTTTCGACGACAAGGGATATATCAAAGTAATTATCATTCTCTCAGACTAAACTCTGCATCCAATGACGCGGTAGTCGATTAGTCGATTACTTGTGCTTATCTGCAGGCGCTTGTCTGTCTTGCGATATGAGGCGATTCATTCTTCCAATTAAATATGCTATTGCCTAATTGTTCTTCACTTACTACTGTTAGCGATTATTTTGTTATTACAGCTAGTGATTATTTTGTTCTTCACTTATTGCTGTCATTGATTATTTTGTTCTTTACTTACTGCTGTCATAGATTATGTTGTTCTTCACTTATTACTGTTAGTGATTATTCCTTATTCCATGCAAGTTTTTAGTGCAGAATCATTCGTCTACTGACATCTGTTGGTAGGTATTCGTTCTTCAACTTATATCTGTGAGTACCTGTTCTTTCCCGCTCTTACCTGTACTTACCTGTGTTTAGATCTACCTGTGCTGTAAGTCGATTATTGTCGCTTGCAGGTGACCGATTTTGGGTTTGCAAAGGTAGTCAGAAGCCGGACGTACACGCTGTGTGGAACCCCCGAATATCTCGCACCCGAAGTCATACTCAACCGGGTAATGATTCTTATATCACCAGACGTCATTCTAGCTTGTTTCTTGTATATCTGGACACATTGGGCTATAATGATATTTGGATTTAACATACATCGTTACGCTAATGGCATTGCGGAAGTAACATAGGTCATTAGGGTAATGACATGTGTTTTGTTCTCTTTCTCTTCCCTTGAAATATTCAACCCTTCTAGTAACTAAATCCGAAATAATTTCCAATGAAGTCCCTAATCACTGCTCAATTAACAGAGGGACTTTGTTTTAGGGCTACAATAAGGCGGTCGACTGGTGGGCGTTCGGAGTTCTCCTGTACGAAATGACGGCAGGATATCCGCCGTTCTTCTCCGATCAACCACTTCAGACTTACGAGAAAATCGTCGCTGGAAAAGTAGGCCTCCCAGCCTCTCATTACCACCTGTTTTTTTCAAAATGACAATCATTACGCCTTGATGATGATGATGACGACGACGATGGATGTAGTGGTGGTAATCATGATGAGGAGGATGACGACAGAGATGATGATGATGATGGTAATGGTGATGATGATTATGATGATGGTGGTGGTGATGATGATGATTATGATGATGATGATGATGATGATGATGACAGAGATGATGATGACGATGGTGATGATGCTGATGATGGTCATGGTGATGATGATTATGATGGTGGTGGTGTTGTTGTTGTTGTTGGTGGTGAAAATGACCCAGCCTTATTATAATGCCCAAATTTACTGGTGAATCTTTCCAATACAGTTAACGGGGCTGCAACGTACAGTTACATGAATATCAACATTGAATAAGTAGTCCAGAGCCCGTGCCTGTTTACGCGTTTAACCTTCGCCCTCTGCTAGACAAGTATAGCTTTAATAGCACCACCGCAGCAATTAGCATATAAATTAGCATATTTACTTAACATATTAAGATTAGCATTTTAAATTTGCATATTAAATTAGCATACAATCGACTTTTAATCCATTTTTAGGCTCGATATCCGTCACACATGTCGGCCGATTTGAAAGACTTGCTCCGAAATCTCCTCCAAGTCGACATTACGAATCGCTATGGTAACCTGCGGAATGGGGTTCAGGATGTCAAAGGTCACAGGTGGTTCATCGATGCAGACTGGAGCGCCATCTATGAAAAGAAGGTCGCTATAATCATCATCTTCTTTAAAAGAATTTATTTTCTGATAAGATAAGCAACATTCAGTGTTCTCTAAACCACAAATGTCAATATATAGGGTTCAGTCAGTGTAAGGTAAGGTAAGATCTACTACGGCATTGCATTGTACGGCAATGGTTCATTCATTCATTCATTCATTCATTCGTTCGTTCGTTCGTTCAAGGAACTTATGTAGCGCCCGTTAAAGATATCAACTCGTAGGCGCTCCAATCTTAGTCCCGGCAAAACAGAACAGTTTTCAAGTGTTGATAGAAGGTGTATGTAGTGTCCCTGGCCAGAAGGACACACAGATCCAGAGAAGGCTATTCCAGGTAGATGGCCTGACCACTGAAAAGGCGCGACATTGTATTGTCGAAGCGCTTGCAAAGAAACAAGTCTAACCCTAACCCTAACCCGTGCAGCGAAGATTTTCGCGTCAAGCCAAACTTGAAATTGGCAACAATGGTTCACTTAGGTTACTGTACCCAGTTTACTTTGTCCAACAGTTAATCGCTGTATTTCTTCAAAATGATGTTGCTGCTCATAAGAGACACTTTTGTAACAACCGTTAAAGCTTCGGAACACAAATTGTCTCGTGAAACAGTCAGGCTGACCTTTTAGTGCACTCCATCGGCAAGGTCCCTTCTGGGAAATCCATCGTTGCTTCCACTTTGCTACTAGCCATGAAATCAGTTGCCAAAAACCGTCCCGATTTTGACAAGTTCACCCCAACATACTCCTTTTTCTAGACAGCCTCTTTTATTGTCTCATATTATTCGCCAGACAGCACCAACTTTCATTATCACATGCAAACAACCGGACCACGCATGCATTTCAGGCCATGAATATACAGATTATGTTCTTCTCTTTCTCTCTATAGATATGTTACTGTAGTATTATGCAGGAGACTTGGACGGTCAAGCTTTCACTCTGGCGAGTGTACTGAGACTTGTATTATTTTGCGTCTACAGGTTCCTGCTCCGTTCGTTCCAACATGCAACGGACCTGGGGATCCGAGCAACTTCGACAATTACGAGGAAGAACCAATTCGTATCGCTGTGACGGAAAAGTGCGCCACGGAATTCGAACAGTTCTGAACCGAAGTCTCAGATGAAAACTCGTACATTTCGCTGTCGAACAGTAACATAATCAGTGGCAGATTCAGGCAACGGGCATTACAGACATACCCCCTTAAACATGGCGGACCGACGTCTTCATAGCTGTCTGCATCACTATGTCCAGATCCAACTAATACTTCGCCCCTAATTTCAAACCTCGGATCTGTTCTGGTAATGCAATTCCGCCCCAGGCAGCAAAGTTAACTGGGCCCATAATTGGCCCACACTGAGTGCAACTGTGGGCCAGATATGGGCCCAGTGTGGGACCAACAAATGTGGCAGTCAGCATTATATTTTATCGGCTGTGCCGACGAAACAAACTTACTCGCTGGCGCTCAACCAAGAAAGAGTGAAGTGTGACAGGTGTCAATCACATAAAGAAGGTGATTGAAGACTCATCACAGAACTTCTATAGCGCCACTATAATGACGCACCTGGCTTCAATCGACGGTGCTGCAAAGCAGATTCGCAACCCAGCCATTCCAATTAGTGTCATGTGACAGATAGACATTCTTGTGACATGGGGTTTGCTGTAGGGTGACAGTGAGAATTAAAGGTATACGATGCTCTTATAGTAGAGTAGGCGCAGATAAGTCTTACTTTCTGCGCTGTTCCCGATCAAACATCAAGTGTCTGGAAACGCACATACATACTTACAGTATTCCGGCAGTGCATGGCATCACTAAACAACTTAACTCCGAATACGAACTCGGGCAAAAGTATCATTGACGGAGTTTGCTTCTGTGATAGAATAAAGCACGCCTTTGTTTCGCGGTCTTGGAGTTTAATTTTTAGTGTTCCTTATTGACGCTGCTATTAAATGTGATGGACATATTAGTAGTTGGTTTTTGATTTATAAGAAGATGCAGGCTTTAAATTCTAGCGCTTCCGGATTCAGCAACAGGCGTTGTAGCGTGGTTATTACGAGCAGCCTAATTAGTGGCACTGCTTAAACGACACCCTCTTCCAGTGGTCCATTTTCTGGAACAGTCTTCCGCTGGAAATCCTTACTATTCCGGCTGGTACAAAAGAAATATTTTCCACAAAACTTATGACGCGCCTTTTGGAATTGCCAGATAACCATTGTCTAGTGCTTTTGTGAGGTATTGAAAGGCGCTATATAAATGTTCAGATACATACACACACGCACACAGTATACCATGTTTGTACAAGAGCTGATAGACATCTTTCTCATCTCTGGCCACATTAAATATTAATGTCTGCTGCTATAAGATATTATGATGGAGTGTGGCGCGATGGTCTATTCGGTAGAGCGCTGGGTCTGGAATCCAAGATTACAAGAGTGATGGTCTTTGCCTCCAGAGATCCGAACCCCAGGACTACGCGGCCAGGCCACACCACTGTGTAGAGTTCACACTTCACAGAGGTCATCTCCCGATCACAGAGGTCATCAGAGTCACAGAACAATTCGTGCATATTTGAGCTATATAAATTTCTTATTGCTTTACTTTACCTTACGCTTGGAGCTGGCATATGTGCGTAACGAGTCTACCTGTTGACCCCTGCTGGAACTGTGCTATATTGGCGAAGCATGAATTTTTAATTGCAACTCTGGACGCGTTTTCCTTCTGTGCTTTCACTGCACACATTCTGCGCTAAGACTCGTGCCAAAGACGAATCGAAAATTGGAAGCCAGTCATTAATCAAACACACAGGTCTATAGGCCTTACTCTTTCAAAGGCCTCCGTAATAACACTACACTGGCCTGTAAACCATTGCTAGCCTGTATTATATGAATGTAAAACAATAATTCTTCATCCATAGGTCTTTGTATACAAAAGGTCTTTGATGGCAGCTTTAAAACAACATCCTCAAACAGACAATGTTTTAGTGCACTTCATTATTTTCTCGAGGGGGGTTTAATTACACACACATGCATAACCCACTTAGAAAAGTCAGATCGGCAGAAATAAACTCGTCATGTCGGGCACAAAATTTGACAAGTGGTAAAAACATTGGCTCGGCAGAGAAGAATAAGCTTGGTTTGAATGAAAACTTATTTTTTACTAAAGATAGGATTGTTACCTTCTGAGTGAAAAGAAGGATACAGTTACCTTCATATTCAGTGCAAAGAGCAGGTCGCAGTTCTTTCATGTTTTCCGGAGATGTGTATAAGTTTCTGGCAAAGGTAAGACAAGGTAATGTAAGGAAAGGAAAGGCAAGGTAAAGCAAGGTAAGGCAAGGTAATGTAAGGGAAAAAAGGCAAGGTAAAGCAAGGTAAAGCAAGGTAAGGCAAGGTAATGTAAGGTACTGTACGATAATTTTCATCCATAGACTACAGGTCTCAATGAGTCTCAGAGAAGCGGAACGCTGATAGATATTTTCTGTGTATCCAAGGATTCAAATAGACCGACTGGTGTTGTTTAGAGGTCCCTCTAAACAGCACCAATTATTTTGCAGGTAAAATATCAAAAGCTTTATGTCAAATCTGAGACACGGTTGACCGCAAAAGCAAATAATCCGGCTTTTAAGGATTATCAGTCACAGCTGTCTGGACGTAAATACCGTGCTTGCCTTCCAGACAAAAAGCGTCTTAGCCCACATTGTTACCTGTACTTCATCAGACATCGTCTCTAAAGCTCGCATTCAGCAATCGCTGGATTGACGCGCACCGGCGCCACGATTCAAGCGTGACACTGCGCAGGCGATGGCCTGCTGCTGCTGCTGCTGCGGCTTCAGATGGGGTGGTGATGAGGACGACTGAGGCGGGGAAGGGATCGATGCTTGCGTGTAGCATTCGTTCGTTCGCCGCCCAACAGACCACCACATCGTCGGCCTTCGTCGGAGCCACGCTTCGCCGACCCTCTGCACCT
Organism: Norana najaformis; assembly: GCA_964023275.1. Taxonomy (NCBI): domain Eukaryota; kingdom Metazoa; phylum Annelida; class Clitellata; order Crassiclitellata; family Hormogastridae; genus Norana; species Norana najaformis. Next base: position 25,281,866 of record OZ029922.1, read on the forward strand.
GGATACCGAAAATCGACTCATCGAACAAGTTCGATAGTCAAGGCGACTGACTCCACTATTCGTCTGCTTCACGGTGGTCGCTAGGGTCGGTTCTGTGTGCCCAGAGAACGGAAATAATTCACGGATAGAGGGAGATTTAAAGCGCCTCGACTTGTGCGTTTTTCAGACTGGCTACATATGATCACAGATTCTTATGCACGATAAGAAAGTTTTCTTTGTCTGGAAATACTGGGTGACAGCGGTAAGCTCTTACGTCGACTCATAATATATGTGATCCAATATTCATTCATTCATTCATTCATTCATTCATTCCTTTTTCAATCGTACATTCATTCATTCGTTCGTTCGTTTGTTCGTTCGTTCTTCTATTCGTCAGTTTCTTCATTTGTTCTTTCGTTTATTCCAGCGTGCTTATCCACTTGTGGGCACGCCTGCTGGACTGATATCTGATTCTGGATCTGAGTTCCATTAGGAATGAGGCGGATTAGATAGAAGTAGGCAGTTAATTTCAAAACCCTGAAACAATCTTGTCAAGGTAGTCTAACATTTACACAGCATTGATAAATAATTATCTGCGAGCTAAAAACAGACTTTATTCTGTGCTTATTATTCATAGGCTATTATGGCTGAACTACAGAATGGCTGCTCTATCTAACTCAGCTATCAATGGATGATTGATGATCGATAATCGATAATCGATTATCGATGATCGATGATCGATGATTGATGATGTGCGTGAAGGATATGCTCATTTAAGGTCTTTATACGCAGTGATCATATTAACGGAGGCTCGAGCCCGCAGCTCCTGCTATAAGGTGCTGACTAATGGAAAGTGTAAGCAATACGAATGGCGGGGAGGAGACGTGGGTTTCGCTAGGTGCCTGAATCAGCCATGATCTGTCGATGCTTTTGAAAGGCGATAAAATTTCGCTTCATTTGATCAGTCTTAATTTCTTCATTTCCATAATTTGTTGAAAGTGCATCAGATGCACTTTGGAGAAATTGCACAACACGTGATGTGTGCGTATATATAGAATAATTAAGTAAGTATGTGTGAATGTAGGGCATGTATTATGTATGTATGTATGCATGTATGTATGTATATATGGCATGTATTTATGTGTGTATGTATGTGTTCATGTATTTATGTATCTATGTATGTATGTATGTATGTATGCATGCAGTCATGTGTATATTGTATGTATCACAGGCATGATATGTATGTATGTATGTATGTATTTATGTATTTGTGTATGTATGTATGTATGACATGCAAGACGTGTATATATGGCATATATGCGTGTATGCAAGTATGTATGCATACATGTATGCATATTTTTGTGCTTACAGAATCTTAATCCTTGCTGTGCATATATATATATCTGCATATACATACATGCATACGTGCGTAATATGTGCCTGCTTACTTAACCTTTGTCAGAGGCAATTTCTTAAATTGAATTCCTTATTTACATTCGGCCTAATACGATCATGCGCCATCAAATCCACGACCCTCGGGTCATCAGATCTCTTGGACCATTGAGCAGATGATTCCTCTTTCCTCGAGCATGCCTTAACGAAAAACCTGACCCCAACCCGTACGAATCTTACCCTATTCGATGCGAATGTCCCAAAGCCCATTACCCTTACACTTCAGCAGCACAAGTGGAGGAATTTCTTAATATGTGCCGGTGGGAATAACTTGTGTGGTTTCTGCGTGTTGCATTTATAGTCTGAGCCTCTCAGGGCAGAGCTGTGGCTGGCTAAAGTTTCCAAAAACCAAGAGAATTAGTCCCTAGACATGTCCACGTGCCTGACCATGGGCTGAGCCTATTCTTGCGGCTTTACCCTCACCCACTGTCTCCGGCGCGTATCTACATCAGGCTATACAAAGGCATGCCTTAGTAATGCAAAAAACGTACGTATACACAGTATGTGTACGTACGTACGTATGTATATATCTATGTGTATGTATGTATGTATGTATGCAGGTAGGTGGGTGCTTATGAGTATGAGTAAGAAAGAATGTGTGTATGTATGAATGTATGCATGCATGTAGGTATGTAGGTATGCATGTAAGCAAGTAGGTATGTGCGAACGTGAGTATATATGTATGTGTATGAAGGTAAGTAGGTAGGTGGGTGTGTATGGAGATAAGTAAGTAAGAAAGAATGTATGTATGTATGAATATATGCATGCATGTAAGTAGGTATGTATTCATGTAAGCAAGTAGGTATGTGCTCACGTACGTATATATGTATGTATGCATATATGAAATTATATATGTAGGAGGTATGTATGTGAATAAGTAAGTCAGCAATTAGGTGTGCATGTATGCATGTATAAAGACAGAATGCATACCAATACCATTCATTATTATGAATGGTATTAAAGTTGCAATTTTGCAGTAAAATCGTTAGAAATTGGTGATACTGGAGTAAATGAATTGATTTGTTAATTATTTGTTCATACAGTATATATGCTGATACTTGTACCGCATGTGACTTAATTCAGCGTGTATACTGTACGTATACGGCGCCTTCCTTTTCTCGGCATCGGCCGTACTACGGCGCTCTATAAATCGTTTTATTATTATTATCATTATTATTATTATTATTATTATTATTTTTATTATTATTATTATTATTATTATTATACTGGGCTGACGGTACTGTTCAGGTAGCACAGCCAGTATCTGACACACGTGCACCCATCGAAGGCCCTTCCTTCGTTCCTAGAGGATGAAGTCGACAGCCGGAAGTGAATGCATAGGTTGATGGGAAAGGTCAAGTGCCGATTCCAGGTCAGACAGTTCAAGGTCAGACAGAGGACGGTTGTGGTGACCGTCCGCCCGGATGTCGCCTTCGATGAACCGTGACCGCTGCTCCTCCAACTTTATTATTATTATTATTATTATCATCATCATGATCATCAGCATCATCATCATCATCATCATCATCATCATCATCATCATCATCATCATCATCATCATCATCATCATCATCATCATCATTATTATTATTATCATTATTATTATCATCATCATCATCATCAGCATCATCATCATCATCATCATCATCATCATCATCATCATTATTATTATTATTATTATTATTATTATTATTATTATTATTATTATTATGTACGCCAGCCAGACGACTTTGCATGTACGCAAAAAACAATTGCGTGCGTTAGTAACGCGTCGAAAATATTAAAGACTCAATCGATGATGGTGAATGGCCTAACGGTTGATTGCGTCGTATCTGCCTGCAATTAATAAATAATTTTAATTGACTAATTAACGATGAACAACGGCTTCGCTGTAGCTGATGGGCCTACCACACAGCTCGGTGCTTTTGCAATCATCGGCGGTCTATACAGAAGACTAAATAAAGGCTTAAGGATAATAGGCCACATATCACGATCTTCATTATAGATATTCTAGACTGTATTGTTCTATCAGACTTTAATTGCTTTGTGCTAATGCTCCACTGTATAGACTCAGTTCGACATATGTATACTAATTGCACAGATCATAATTATGCATACATAAATAAACTTGCATACATAAATATAATTTGGATGCATAAATATAATTTGCATACATAAATTAGAAAAAAACTATAGGCGACTGTGATGTGTAAAATACTTTGGACAGTATTTTAGATGCTATTTTAAACACTCTTCATTGCTTTCCAAGATTATTTTACACATCAGTGGTATCGTTCGAAGCAAGAATACAATATACATATATAGGCGTATTGCCTTAAAATACAAGATCACAATATACAATATATATATATATATATATATATATATATATATATTATATAGGCGTATTGCTTTGAAATACAAGATTATAATATATATATAAATATATATTATATAGGCGTATTGCTTTGAAATACAAGATTACAATATATATATAAATATATATTATATAGGCGTATTGCTTTGAAATACAAGATTACAATATATATATAGGCGTATTGCCTTAAAATACAAGATTACAATATATATATAAATATATATCATATGGGCGTATTGCTTTGAAATACAAGATTACAATATATATATATAAATATATATATATAGGCGTATTGCCTTAAAATACAAGATTACAATATATATATATATATATAGGCGTATTGCCTTGAAATACATCGTACATGCAGCACGTGATCTTTTTCATAGATCAGCGATCATTAACGAGAATAATTTATGAAAATGTATAATCAAATAAATCAATAAGACGGCGGTCAATCAATCATATATGCTATTTGTCATTCTGTACTGCACAGCCTTGACCTCGTTCGCCTTGACTCTGCACAGAAGACCAATGAACGTTCATCGGAATAGAATAAGGTCATGGGTCAAGGTCACTAATAAAGGTAACGCATGCGCATGACGTTTCCATTCATTTGCGCGTTTCCACTTAAAGGGAACTTCATATAGTTCTATGTATATATTATTATTATTATTATTATTATTATTATTATTATTATTATTATTATTATTATTATTATTATTATTATTATTATTATTATTATTATTATTATTATTATTATTATTATTATTATTATATACAGAATATGTGACCGTGTCTGAACAAAGCATCACGAACCAAAACTAGGTTTGATTCTGTACTGGATTGGATTGGAATTCCTGAATAATTAGATAAAGCTGCATGTTTCTATCACAAATAGTAAAATCGTTACAATTTTTTACAGATATTTACAGGTCTCTTCGTGACTGAGTTTGAGAAATCGAGAGTTAAAGTTTACCGTAACCATGACGTGTCTTACGCCGCTGTGCTGAGAGGTCATGAATATTTATGAGTATAGTTAATTGGAGTGTATTCATACGCCTATAAGGCTGCTATCAATAAAATCCCTATAAAGCTGGTCACAACGAATAGTTACAGGAAAACTCCGCCACTGCCGTACACGGGCAGTGCCAGTCCCAAGCCTGGATAAAGGAGGAGGGCTACGTTAATCATCTTCGTTATGAGACAACGTCGTTAAACAGTAACTATGTACAGTTACACAACTGTGTTTCTAGCACAATAATCGATGCATGCGCCTGCAAATTAGAGCACCTAGGAGACATGTTAAATTAAGTTTTTACTGCAGTGCAACATGATGATAATGAAATTAAAACACTTACAAAACTCTACATAGGGACTTGATAGCTAGGCCTACCACAACAAGGAATAAAAATATGTAAGACTGATTTTGATCAATTTTATGCCTACATGCTTTCTGAGGCGTTTCTCGAAAACTGACTCGTGCGACTTCGTGTCGTTAAGGTTCTGTCAGACACGATCACATATAATCATCTGCATATGATTCGTGTAATACACAGTGCATAGCACATTCAAAGAAGCACCAAAGGTGGAAGACTAAAGCTGCAGAAAATGGTATAAATGAGGACATAACACGATTCGGATCAAATTTGAGAAAAGCATTCCACTGCGCTAACGATCGAAAGTATAGGTGTCATTCATTCACACCCATGGCCGCCAAAAGGCAGGTGTCAGTAACTGGTGATAGTCCTAATAATGAAAATGACGAGGGCATATAATTGTGTGTAGGTGAGTTCAGGTGTTTGTGCGTGTGTGCCGCTGTGTTTTATTTCAAAGTCGCAATTCAAGGCCACGTGTTTACATTAAGGATGCAGGTATAAGAAGGAAGAAGCATGCCCTCTCTACAGCACTTTTGACTCCCATGGGGTTAAATAAGTGCATAATATGCTCAAACCTGGATATACGAGTAAACCTAGGTTCACGTACAAATATATATCATACAGATATGCATCGACCTAAGCCTGTGTGTTGGTACAATGTATCTAAGCAACATATATGCGTAGTTACACGTATGCACACATACACAAATATGCATATGTCTATATATAGATATATATGTTTATGTATATACATCTATATATGCAATATATGTACAGTGTATATATATAATTTTAGCTTATGCAATATGCAAATATTGTCAAAGGGAAGTTTTTTCATTCAAGTGCTATATCGATCACCTGGATGCAGGTATATTTGGGTCGATGCCGCCGCCAAGTGAGTGCCATTCGTTCCATTGTCAGCATCGCAACTCTCGGCAGCTCTTCAGCAGCAGCAGCAGCATGCAGGTGCTGCCGTGGAAGGCAGATTTCCCGCCTTTGATATAAGGTGCGCGCGCCAATCGACCATTAGATTCCCATGCGCACGTTTCAGTCTATAACGTCGCTCTCTCCGTCCAGGTAGAAAAGTGTTTCCTGCCGGCAGGAAAATATAATGCGAGTCTCTGCGTTGCTTTTGTACACCGAGTCAGCAGCGTAAATGTAAATGTAAATATAAACGTAAATGTAAATGAAAATGGTTTTAAGTAGCGACGGTATGTCCTCGATCCTGCTCATTTTTTTCAATGAATTTATCGGGTGAGATCGTTGACCACCGCTGCCCGTTTTTACATCCAAGACTCTTGATTTTCTACCCAGGGTGTCTATCAGACTACTCGTTATGCATTGGGCTTATTTTTTAAAGAGTATAATTAATTGGAGTGTATTCGTCAACAAAATCTTTATAAAACTAAGTGATATGTAGGCCAATATCTTGTTGGCTATTAACTTTACACAGAACATTATATTTATCAGTATTGCGCATTTATTACAGGTTATCTAGAGATTTGGGAGAAAAATATATCAGCTTTAGGTTAAAATGTTTTATTTCTTATGCCATTTACAAGAGTAACATGACTCGCATAGAAATAGAATGTTTGTTTTATTTCCTAAGCCATTTACAGGCGTAACATGACTCACATAGAAATGAGACGTCGACTTCAGGGGGGCGACAAAACCAGCGAACAGCTTCTTAAGAAGAAAAATCACAACGTCCACAAACAGACGGTGACGAAAACGGCTCAAAAAGCACCAAGACGGAAAAATGGCTCAGAAGAACCAAATAAGTCATCAACTCTGCCGGACAGTACCCGGGCGGCTGACGTATTTTGAACTTTGGCAATCCTGCTGTGATGGAGTTACGGTAGTCAATACGAGGAAATAATGAATGACATAGGGTCATCGCAGAATTGAACGAGAGTTCACGCCCTATGACCCGGATATGACGCGGCTGACAGAAGCAGCTCTGCAAAGCGAATTGACGTCGTTAGCCATTGATAATTCACCGTCCAAAGCACAACCAGGATAGGCTAGCTATATTTAAATATTGTTATGCAATACACTCATATAAAAATATATATGATACATATTTATACATAAAATGTTATTATTAAATAAAATATTATAGTTTTGTACATACGAAGATGTTTTTCGAGATATGTTTGATCGATATTGATCATATGTTGACGGGCAACAGGAAGCCAGTGGATTTTCTGCCTGCTGAGCGGAAATTAGAATCTCAACTATAGTTTAGTGTTTGATGTTTGTGTTCGTCGTCAGATGTCGCCAGTGAAGCGATTGCTACCTGGTTCCCTGTGTTTCTTTCACCAAGTCACACAATGCGTGATTGACGACTTGAATATGTGCATCGTTGGCACCTGGCGTGCACCTTGGCATTCTAAAGACACGCACCTGTACACCTTTGGCATCTGAGACGTAATTGAATTTAGCAACTGGAACTTGAGCAGAGCTGCTGTGCGAACAGCTCAGAAAGCACAAATTTTTGTACCGACATGTGATATTTCATTTGTGTGGGGGTGCGATTGGGTGGGTTGGTTGGTTGGTGGGTGGGCGCATAAGTGGGTAGGGTGTGTGCGGTAAAATTGACTTCATCAGACGTTAGACTGTTGAAGTATTCACGAAATGCACTTTTAAATAAAATATTCATGCTTTGTACCAACACTAGTAAACATTATTGTTCAGTGCGTTGATAATAACACAGGTTAAGTAAGTAAGTGAATTCAACACGCCATGTGTCCCTCGGCTGAGCGAGGAATCGTGAGGGTGGGTGGGTCACAGAGGTCAGACAACAAATGATTGACGGTACAAACCGGTCTTAAACAGCTTTTCGACTATATCTAGCGAGATATTGTTGTGAGTAATGTTAACATGGAGACTATTCCAATTGGCTGGTGCGGAATTGCTGAATCCATGTCGGGAGAATTCAGACCGATAGTCTTTGATTTCAGGGCGATGCAAACGGTTTTGTGCAACCGATCTCAGGGATCTTGGTGCCTGGATGAGCTGTTAGAATGACGATAGATAAGCAAATTGATTTGCTAAGGGAGTCTTATGTGTTATGAGAGCTATCTTGTACATTATTCTGGAGCTAACAGGCAGCCAATGTAGCTTTGCCAGTACAGGAGTGATGTGATCACACCTGCAGGTTCCTGTCACCAATCACCTTTGCAGTTTGGCAATGTTATAAACTTTGAAGTGCCATTAAGCAGTTAATTGCAGTAGTCGAGTTTTGCTCTGAATACACTACAAGCGACTTTGTTTAAAAGCTTCAGGGCCAAGCGCAAGCTAGTGCAATATTATTAAGTGCACCGATCAACACTATAGGTTCGTGCGATTGCTAACAATATCGGTTAACGTATGCTACAGTTGATTATATTGGTTATTGTATCAAAGTGAATATAATGATTAACTTATGGCTGATATCTGGTCAAGGTGACTGGCGAGTTTTTGTGTAGACCATACCTGCCTTTTTACGTTTTATTTCTATAGTATAGGCCTACCAGAAGTTGCGCAGTTGCCGTTTGAATATTTATGAAACGCTGCAACACATCAATGGTTCATTATGCGTTGCATTGTAGGCCTGCTATTGTCTTCTATGATTCTGACAAGCCTAGGCCTCTCTATATAGACATGCAGACAGCCATGTCGCAGATAACAGAGCAAGAATTTAGACTTCAGGCGACACCATCTCACTCCTTTCTAAGGGACAATAATAGGTCATGCAGAAAAGAGGTTAATTATTTCTTGTGGGAAAACAAAAGCCAGATTGCTTCACTGCACGGCCTGTGCCTGTACGAAATGCAGTTCTGTGCAATTATGCTGCTTTCTTACCAGCGATTGCTTATTTTGCGACCACTCAGGACTGAGCCTCGGAATAATACAGACAGCGCCAGCGCATTACCAAGCTCCCTAACTATGACTGTGTAAATGGCACTGATGGACGCTTGGGGGTCGAATGACCTCGTCAAGTCTAAGTCTCAGCTTTGCCTCATTAGATAACATACTCGTAATCGTAATCGTAATTTCGAAATTTCTACAGCGCCCAACGAAAGCCACGTCGCGGGGACCAGCTTATTCACAGGCGCTCAGTCAAAACAAAATCGATAAACAAAAGGGTTCGGTTCCAGGTTAAGATCCAAAAGTCAGACGGAGAGACAGCGTGGCAGCTATGGGGGATGGATTTTGGGGTTGGAGAGGAGAGAGAGAGATAAGGGGAAGAAGAGGTGTACTCCAATCAGATCGCGCTGCAATGTAATCTATGTATAATTTATATGTCTGACCACTTGCATCGGGTGCTTTAGGAACCTCACTAAGACCGAGAAGCATGGCTGTCTAACTGTTCTATGCAGGTGTGACTTAAGATAGGCTGATGTTGTTTCTTGAAAGCCAGCGAAATGAAATTTAAGGCGGAAAAACTTCGATTTCTCAGCCACAATCTTCTCCACCATCATTACCGCTACCGTTACTATCATCACCACCGCCACTAACACCGCCACCAATATCACCTCACCACTATCACCATCATAATAGCATTAGCACCAGCAACAAAACACCTCCGCCATGACCACCAATACCAATGACCACTGACCAATGAGCGCCTTTGATGGGTATACCTTGAAGTGGCGCTTTATAAATTTTTATTACGAGTACGATTACCAGCACCAACACTATTACCACCACCACCACTACCACCACCACCACCACCACCACCACCAAAGACGTCAACAACAACAACAATCCACCATTGTTATATACAACAAAGGTTCATGATCACAGGTAAATACCAAAAAAATGGCTCCGTCAGTTAATTGGTCTTTTCTTGCTATGGAAGACGCCTGAGCAGTTTATCCATTGACAGAAGAAACATCATCATCTTTACATTGCGCCATTATAAAAGGCGCTATGTAAATAGTCAGATACATACATCGACGCAGATTCAAGACTTCACTGATCCCTTGTTTACAGCTGCTTTCGTTAAATCGTCTTCCTGGGCCAATGGAGGAAAGGCCAGGGTCCCGTAGGAGCAGTTAAGGCAGTCGGAATAGATTCGACAAGGCTTTGCGTCTTCGGCTGCAATTAAGGAAGATGAATTTGCTTAGCGTCATTTTATCCTAATTGCCGGATGACTTCTTATCTTGTCCTAATTGCCGGATGACTTCTTATCTTGTCCTAATTGCCGGATGACTTCTCATCTTGTCCTAATTGCCGGATGACTTCTTATCTTGTCCTAATTGCCGGATGACTTCTCATCTTGTCCTAATTGCCGGATGACTTCTTATCTTGTCCTAATTGCCGGATGACTTCTCATCTTGTCCTAATTGCCGGATAACTTTTCATCTTGTCCTAATTGCCGGATAACTTTTTATCTTGTCCTAATTGCCGGATGACTTCTTATCTTGTCCTAATTGCCGGATGACTTCTCATCTTGTCCTAATTGCCGGATGACTTCTTATCTTGTCCTAATTGCCGGATGACTTCTTATCTTGTCCTAATTGCCGGATGACTTCTTATCTTGTCCTAATTGCCGGATGACTTCTCATCTTGTCCTAATTGCCGGATAACTTTTCATCTTGTCCTAATTGCCGGATAACTTTTTATCTTGTCCTAATTGCCGGATGACTTCTTATCTTGTCCTAATTGCCGGATGACTTCTCATCTTGTCCTAATTGCCGGATGACTTCTCATCTTGTCCTAATTGCCGGATAACTTTTCATCTTGTCCTAATTGCCGGATGACTTCTTATCTTGTCCTAATTGCCGGATGACTTCTCATCTTGTCCTAATTGCCGGATGACTTCTCATCTTGTCCTAATTGCCGGATAACTTTTCATCTTGTCCTAATTGCCGGATAACTTTTCATCTTGTCCTAATTTCTGGATGATGTCTACGGATAAACTGGATGAAACTGAGCACTAAATACCCGTCTTAATCTGTCTGAGTCGTTCTCTTGGGGGCTTCCAAGTTTCCCCTTCGAAACAGGGCTCAAATCGGACCTAGAATCTTCTGGCAACAGAGACAGTGGAAGAGATGGAAGTGGAATGCTTGAATATTATTAATTTATGTTCTCAAAAAGTAGAAATGGAGTGTTCTCAAAAACATTAGTACTCTTCGTTGCAAAACGGCAACTTAATTTTGAATAAGAAATCGTTTAAAGTCTGTCAGTCTGCTTTAGCACTCGTCCTGTACAGATTCACACTGTCTCTGATCAGTCAATTATCAAACAAATCAATCAATCAATCGACCTGTAGCCCGATGAAACTGAACAGTGACTCGATAAAAATAACAAATGTAATAAATAAGCAGATAAAAGTGAGTAATCTATTTGAACAGATAAAAGTGAATAATCTATTTAAACAGACTGGTCAATGAGTTATGAAAAATGTATAATCAAATCAATCAATAAGACTGCGGTTGGTAAGTGACAGTGTGATATTTGTCATGCTGAACTGCGTGCCTTGACCTCGTTCACATTGACTCTACACAGAAGATTAATGAACATCTGAATAGAATTAGATCATGGGTCAAGGTCACTAACAAAGGTGACGCATGCGCAAGACTTTTCCACTCATTTGTGCGTTTCCACTTCAAGTCTACTGCCATAGGCCTATTATTATTATTATTATTATTATTATTATTATTATTATTATTATTATTATTATCATCATCATCATCATTATTATTTTCATTATTATTATCATTACCATTATCATCATCATCATCAACATTATCATTATTATTATTATTTTTATTATTATTATGTCTGTATTTATTAAGCGCCATTATCTGCTGACAAAACATCCATGGGTGTCGCTGATAAATTGTGCATGGAGGATTTGCTCAAGGTCCCTGCACATTAATCGTCTCAGAAGCGGTTCGAACCCCAAACTCCGCTTTGCGAGGTGAGCGCTCAAACCAATAGGCAACCGTGATACACAAATATGACTTAATACAGCAATGTATTTAACACATCTCTGTGTACAGTGTAACATGATCCTGGCATACAGCACTACATAACATAGGTTTGTATCTCCATACATGCCTAATGGATTAGAAGCACGAAGCTGTGTCGTCTTGTATATTGACACGAGAAGAACATCTGACACAGGAGACACAAAAGCAGGCAAACATACAGGAAGAGAGAGACAGAGAAGAAGACACAGCCAGACGGAGAAAGACCGAACCAGATGCTGACATGACTCCTTAATGTCAGCGTAACGTCAGCGCAGGAATGCAAAGCTATCGATGCACGTTTCCATGTATGGATCGGTGGAAAGGTGGAAATGGGACAGGAGAAGCAGGCAGAGGAGGAGAAGGAGTAGGAGAAGGAGGAGGAGAAGGAAAAAGAGGAGGAAGAGGAGGAAAAGAAGGCGGAAGAAGATGAGGAAACGGAGGAGGAAAAGGAGAAGGAAGAGGGATGGGAAAAGGAGGAGGCTGCAGAGGAGGAGGAATAGAAAGTGGAGCTGATGAGGAAGATAACGAAAGAAATGATGAAGAAGAGAAAGAGGAGGAAGAATAATAGGAAGAACATAAAAAGTGAAGGAGGGAGAGAAGGAGGGCGAGAAAGAAGAGTAGGAGGAGTAGGTAGAGGAGTATGGAGAGGAGACAGAAGGAGGAGGAGAGGGAGGAGGGTTGGGAGGGAGATGAAGAGGAAGAGAATGAAGAGGAGGAATACGGGGAAGTGGGGAGGAGCGTAGGGCTTTGCGGATCGATAGCACGACGACATTTGATCAGCTACCTGCGGCTGTATTCGTCTTCAACTTCACCTGGGCGCCGGAACAACCAGCATCTTAATGGTGCTACACCTGACATATCACGTGGTCAGAAAGGTATTCCGATATCACACGATCAATCACTATTTCCAACCCCTCCTACAATCGATAAAAGAACTAAATACTGAAATAATACATGGTAAACAATAAAAGCTTTTATCTTAATCGATGTAATATCTTATTACACAATACTTTCGTGAAACATGCATGCATAAATATTAATTATGCCAAAATGTCCTATAGAAAAAAATTATAATTACAAATGTGATTGTAATTGTACCTGTAATTGTGATTAGATAAGACTAGTAGATTAATTCGTGTTAGACTAGATTAGACACTAGAGACTAGATACCAACGTTGCAAGTCTTATACTCATTTCTTTGCATTTGAAGCTGAAGACACTCCTCTTCACAAATCCTCTCCTAATTCCTACTCTTCTCCTTTTCTATCTTTCCGCTCCAATTCTAAACACGATCCACCGCAGCCGTCTGACTGTCTGAATCACGTGAATTGAGCTGTAACCGAATCTTACCCTTCCTGCCTATCGATTTCGCTTTGACTGAGCGCCTGTAAATAAGCTAGTTCCCGCGTTTAGCTTACTTTGGGCGCTATAGAAATCTCGAGATTACGATTACGATTAGACGAGACTAGATCAGACCAGATCATTCTAGATTAGACTATAATAGATTAGATTAAGAATGTAAATCCGTGTCGAACACATGGTGAGAAGATTGTGATAGATTAGATTAAGATTGTAAATCCGTGTCGAACACATGGTGAGAAGATTGTAATAGATTAGATTAAGATTGTAAATCCGTGTCGAACACATGGTGAGAAGATTGTGATAGATTAGATTAAGATTGTAAATCCGTGTCGAACACATGTTGAGAAGATTGTAATAGATTAGATTAAGAATGTAAATCCGTGTCGAACACATGGTGAGAAGATTGTAATAGATTAGATTAAGATTGTAAATCCGTGTCGAACACATGGTGAGAAGATTGTGATAGATTAGATTAAGATTGTAAATCCGTGTCGAACACATGGTGAGAAGATTGTGATAGATTAGATTAAGATTGTAAATCCGTGTCGAACACATGGTGAGAAGATTGTGATAGATTAGATTAAGATTGTAAATCCGTGTCGAACACATGGTGAGAAGATTGTAATAGATTAGATTAAGAATGTAAATCCGTGTCGAACACATGGTGAGAAGATTGTAATAGATTAGATTAAGATTGTAAATCCGTGTCGAACACATGGTGAGAAGATTGTGATAGATTAGATTAAGATTGTAAATCCGTGTCGAACACATGGTGAGAAGATTGTGATAGATTAGATTAAGATTGTAAATCCGTGTCGAACACATGGTGAGAAGATTGTGATAGATTAGATTAAGATTGTAAATCCGTGTCGAACATATGGTGATCAAACGAATAACTACCAAAGCTAAGTTGCTTGTGTGCAGTTGCATCTGCCAACGATTATAGTTCTAGGTGGAGTCAGCTGCTGATAAGTCAACATCAAATCCTATGATGTGCTGGTTCCATGTCCACAAAAGAAAATGAACCTTTGCAGTACGTCTTGTCGCGAAATAAGGAAGATTAAATGACGAATGATCCCTCAAACACAGCAGCCACGCTTCTGGCGGGTCTCTCTCTCTCTCTCTTTTTTTTTCTCTCTCTCTCTATATATATATGTGTGTGTGTGTGTGTGTGTGTGTGTGTGTGTGTCTTTACCTTTGTGCTTGGTAGTCTATAAACAAGTGTCTTGCATTTGCCTTTGAGCTCCCGGGAATTTGTGTAGCAGCGTGTAAACAAGGGTGTTACCTTTACCTTTACTTTGCGTTACCTATACCTTTACTTTGTTTTGCCAAATACGTAATGCCTATTGACTTCTCCGTATGTGAGCACATTTGCCGTTGCGAAAAGAACGCAATTACACACATGACGTTAATTGAAAAGGTTGATACTAGCCAAGATTAATGTGATGTCGTATATATAAGAACCTTTGAGTGGTCCTTTAAAGGCGCTATACAAATATTCAGCTCTATGCATTACGTATAGACGTATATAGCGGCCGACTTTCCGATTTTTTTGATGCGCTATTTCTGCGTTCTGTAAATTGGGTTACTCTCAGATGAACATTTTTCGTGACGGCTTATTCTTCTGCTTTATATTCGTTCAGGTGTCGTTTGCATGTAAGCTTATCTACGACGATGTCAGCGTTCGGCGGGCTTCCTGTGTCCTTGTCTCTGTCCCATTGTCTCCGCCTGCTTGTCCGGTTGCGCGTCCTCTTGGGCTCTCCCTCTAACTGACTGAGGAGGCGAGAAGGTCATGGAACCGCGTTCGATTGGCGACCCCTCCGCCGTTGCCCTTCCGATGTTCCGCCTTCTGACGAAGGAGTCCATGGCGCTCCTCGTTCGCCGGGTCAACGAAGCGAGACAGGCCAGGGAGGAGCTGAAGCAGAGGAAGCATCTCGAAGCGGCGGCTGCTGCTGCTGGCCAGAGGCAAGACTGCGCCGAGACGATGCATGATGATAAGAAGGAGGAGGAGGATCAACCGCGGCCGGATCCCGCACTCGAAGCCGGCAAGCACCTGCCGTCCAAACTCGGCGAGTTCCCGCCTGAATTGTATGGAAAGCCGATCGAGGAATTGGACGAATACTACTATGACAAATACGTAGGCACCACTGCTCTTATAAATAACAATATAAACATGATGAATAAGTAGAAGAAATACTGAAGGATTTATTCTAACCAGGGTAAAAGTAGAAAAACAAACAATTAAAAATAATGAGTGGTTTACAATAATATTTTTGACTTGAGGTACGATTATTTCATCAGAAATTTTTAAAAATTAGGTTCCGGAGATCAGAATAATTCAGAATAAATAAAAGCAGTAGAATAGTAATGTATTATTAATATTATTAATTTATTATTATTATCCTTCACTAATATTACTGTCACATGAAGTATCAATTCTGCCTCCATTGCAAAATAAATAAATAATTAAATAGGATTTTTAACTGGCAGGCACGACGGGTTCTCAACGATCTCGTCCATCGAGGACTGGTTGAAAGTCTGGTTGTTTAATATTAATATTTAATTAATCAATTCCTGGTTCGCACTGCGTTGTGATCGATGCATGATTGTGAGGCTTCGAGCCAAGGAAATAGTTCGAGGCCCAGATGTTGATGGCGTGAGGTCATTGACCTATCACGTGACTTTGGGATTTGCGAACAGTTTCAGACAGCGCCTTGATATCTGTCAGTTATCAAACTCATGCATATTATATCAAACTTATGCATATTATATCAAACTCATGCATATTAAATCAAACTCATGCGTATTAAATCAAACTCATGAATATTAATTTTGGGTCGCGGCTATGGTTGATACGACACATGCAGGCAACAGGGAGGTGAAGCACTCTAAACCCTCTCAGTACTTGAAAGGAATTCTATGCCATTTGGTGCTCACTCAGCCTTCCATCCAGTAGTAATTGGTAAGTTTTTGGAGGTTGAGAAAATTTTGAAGTGTCCTGTTGTTGGATTATTGTGGTCGTGTTTGCGCCTCAGCCGAAGGACCCGTCTACCTCTGGGACACGCTTCTGAAGCGTTTCTGTGGAAACTCGTTAACAATTGTATTACCTTTACCTTTATACGTCTGATGAGTTTCTAAGGAGGCGCGTTAAAAACTGTAATACCTTTACCTTTATACTTTTGATGAGTTTCTATAGAAACGTGTAAACAAGTATATCTTTCTGGATATTGACCTGACTGCGGCTTGATTTTGGTGTGCCATCGGTTATTGCCTAGTGCTTTATACACCGGCGCTACGGAGGCTGCAAATTATAATCGTCTGGATCTATTTGTTCCTCGTGTTAAGTCCTCGCTTGCTCAGCAGAGGGCTTTTGCTGTTGTTGGCCCATCTCTGTGGAATGAACTTCTGCTATTGTTTCGTGCAAGGGTCACTGTTGTTAATAGAGCTCAGTCAGCTCGTTGTTTAAAGACGTTCTTATATCCCAGGGTTTCTCATACTGAAAGCGCCTCTGAGTCAGGATAGGATCTATGAGAAGCGCTATATAAGTTATCAAATACAATAGAATAATTACAAGTATGTTGGCTTTGCCTTTTGTTATCTTTAAATCGCAGACGTTTGTTGTGGTGGCGCGAGACAAGACGATTTTCCGCTTCAGCGCCTCGAACGGTCTCTTCCTGCTCAGCCCATTCAACCCAGTTCGAAGGGGGTCCATATACGTCTTAACTCATCCATATCCTTTGCAGATCGAAGATATATCCTTCGAATGACTGTGATTCTATAGTCATTTGGAGTCTATTTAAAGTCAGATTAGTTTGTAGACTTTCAGATGTGTCTTATCTTTTCTTTTCTTGTCTTGTCTTGTCTTCAGTGGTCCTCGAGCTTAGGATTGGCTGCACATCGAACAATTTTGTGCCGCCTGCTTCTGTCCTTTGTCTCCTGCAGTAATTGGTCGAACAATAATTCAGTCCACGACTTGATGTTGTCTATCCATGTCATCTAGGGTCTTCCCCGAGCTCGGGATCCAGGCAAACTCCCCCCAGAACTGCGACAGTTTTCTTACCCATCATACAAACTCACCAATGCTCCACCGCTTGCAATTTCTGCATTGGCCTTTCACTCGAAACTGAAACATTCCTCTTTCACAGATCCTATCCCCTTCTTCCTCTTAACCCTCTTTCCGCTCCAATCCCAAACATCACCCACCGTAGCTGCCACGCTATCTTTCCTTCAGTCGACTCTGGCGCATTTAGTCCTTGGCCTATAGATAGTGTCATTTATATTTATTAATTAATTTATTGCATTTATTATCCGCGCAAGGTCAATAAATCTTAATCTGAGGCGTGAACCAAAGTCTTTATAAGGGGTCCGTTCAGCAGCTCGAACCCGCAATCGCTGGATTACAGACCGAGCGCAACTATCGCATAGATCACCAAGCCGCAAGTTGGTCTATTCGGAGTTTTAGTCTAAGACTAAGTGAAGATGTTGATAATTAATTTTTAAATGGGGGCTGTAATTAGTTAATTCCCCGTTTGCTTTCTTCCGACGGATCAGAAGTTTCTTCCTGAACTTCTTTGTCACGTTCTTTAGCTTGTCTGTGATGCTGGTCATTCTGGTCAACTGTGTCTTCATGGCAACGAACCAAGAAATTCCAGACAGCGAGTAAGACAAAGAATCTGACGACGGTGATGATAACGACGACAATGATGCGAAGATGATAATGATATCGACGACGACGATGATGATGATGGCGATCATTACGGTGGTGATGATAACGAGACGATGATTATGATTATGATGGTCATGACAAGAACTATGGTGATGATGGTGATGGTGATGGTGATGGTGATGGTGATGATGATGATGATGATGATGATGATGATGATGATGATGATGATGATGATGATGATGATGATGATGATGATGATGACAGTGACAATAATCACGACGACTACGATGATGACGACGAAGACGATGATGATGACTACGATGATGCTAGTGATGATGATGGTGATGATGAAGATGACGACGATTTTTATGATGGTGATGATGATGAAATATAAATAAGTAAGCAGTCTTCACTCGCATCTAACAGGAATTAATGAATGAGTAATGCATTTGTTAACACGCCATATGTCCATCGTCTGAGCGCGGAATCCTAGGCGAAATAAGAACCAGAACAAGAATAATATAGAAAGGCCAGAACAATTGTTTCTGCTTAATTAGAATTTTCTGTAATTACAGTTTTTAATTAGAATTTCGGTAATTAACTTCCAGTCAGAAGTGACTGGAAATTTGATCGGACCCCAACTGTGGGGTTGAAGTCTGATTGTTTTGTCCGCAGTAAGCCTTTGGAATTTGGATGTATATGCACATGTATGTATGTATGTATGTATGTATGTATGTATGCATGTATGTATGTATGTATGTATGTATATATGTATGTATGCATGTATGCATGTATGTAGGTATGTATGTATGTATGTATGTATGTATGTATGCATGTAAGTATGTATGTATACATGTAGGTATGTATGTACTGAATGTATGCATGTATGTATGTAGGTAACTGAATACTGTTATAGCACCTTTTAAATCCTCACGAAGGCGCTGAAAGATGACATCTAGCGGATCTAAAAGGTGCGTCTTTGAATAGGCTGGAAATGTTTCAGGAGCAGTAGTTGCTTAAAGGTGTGTCCGCAGAGCCCCGCAACTGCGGACTTCCCAGGCGCGAATCTGGAAGAAAGAGCCGACTCAGAGCCTGACTAAGCACAGAAAGGGCCCATTTGAGAAATCTTTGGGGGTCCGGAAATTTGCTGATATGCTACTGTTTCTTCGGCATTTGTTTCTTGTCCAAAATTTACTTAGCTTGACCAAGAATGATTGAATTGAAAATCTCGAAACGTTCGGCGCAACTGGATTTAAATGACAGATTCATAGCATTTGAGATTTTTCTTCTTCTTCGACAGGACAGCGTTTACTGGCATCTACACAATCGAGAGCACTGTTAAGATTCTCGCTCGAGGCTTCATTCTGGCTAATTTCACTTACCTACGAGACGCCTGGAACTGGCTAGACTTCATCGTTGTATCTCTAGCGTACGTCGCAGCATATCTTCATTGTAAACTACGAAGATGACACCAATAAGGACGCTGACGATGATGACGATGACGATCATGATAAAGATGACGACGATGACGATAATGATGACGATGATCTTGATAATTACGACGACAACAATGATGATGACGACGTCTACGATGATGATAATGACGACAACAGTGATCACATGCTGTTTTTCTCATGCACCAATGAAAAATGACAATATATTAGTGCAGTTTTAAACATATTCATGAGAGATATTGGTGAAATTATAGCTATGGAATATTATTACTTATATATTTGGTATATGCACAAAATAGTTAATTAATTACCAATTAGGAACGAGTCACAAAAGAGTGCGTGTGTGGTGTGTTTCGGTGCGTCAGTAAAGTATTTATGAGATGAGCTGCGCATGAGGTAAGGTATGGTAAGCTGAGGCAAGGCAAGGTATGGCAATAATAAGTTGCAATTTCTATATCGCTAGTATTTAATGTGCAATGCATCAACCGATGATGCACATTACATTAGGTAATGTAAGAAAAAGTCATGTACATGTAGGGTAAAGTAATCGCAGACCAGTCTGTTATGCGTCTGAGCCAGTGACAGCCCCCATCGGGGCTTTTTCCCGTAGTTTAAGGGTGCTTTGACTGAATTGCAAACGGATACAAAGCCAATCCAAAACCTTTTCTCACGGGTTACACCTTTAAGGTATACCATTTTGCAAGATCAGAACCTGGGACGTTAGAATGAAAGGCAAAACTCATTAGCAATCTGGCTCAGTGGCTGCTGAACATTGCATAAGACTTCGAGAAAAAGAGCTCAAACACAGCATTAATGGCAAGATACAACGTTATAAATGTGTGTGTGCGTGTAATTGATTGCAATGCTTAAACTGTTATCTTCCTCTTTTCATTCGTTTTGTTATGTATTAATGTTTATGTTTTTGTCCACGCCTACGATTTCTCGCTCAGTCACTTACTTACTTACTTACTTACTTGCTTACTTACTTACTTGCTTACTTACTAACTAAGTATATCAATACACAAATGCCATGTGATCAGACGGTTTTTAAACCTATGATTCCTCTAACTTCGCTATAGGAAAGATCCCCACAGGCCCCACTCCCCGGATGGCTAACGTTCAGGTGTGTCAATGGCTTGAGCGAAATTCATTCAACAAATAGGCCACAGGGCGTTGTCAATAGAGCTATAGATTAGCCGGAGGCTTACCTGGAGCCGTTTGGTCTTTTAGTTCCAGTCGTCAGGAAGCAGCTGCAATTGCTTTAGTTGAACGACCACAAGCAACAATAAAGAACATGGGGAGATTAGCAATAATTGCAGACTATTACGTAATAATGGTCGTTTTTGAATTGAAAAAGAAAGAATGGGAGGAGGGGCGTTATATGGCGAATGAGAGAGGGAGAGAGAGAAGAGAAAGAAAGAGAGAGAGAGAGAGAGAGAGAGAAAGAGAAAGAGAGAGGAAGTTAGAGAGATGGGTAAAGAGACAGACCGAGAGAGAGAGAGAATGAGAAGAGCAAAACGAGAAGAGAACGAGAGATAGATAGATCAAGAGAGAGAGAGAGAGAGAGAGAGAGAGAGAGAGAGAGAGAGAGAGAGAACGAAGAGCAGTGAAGGGAAGAGAACGAAGAGAAGATAAGAAACGAGACAAAGACCAGAGAGAAAGAAACAGAGAGGAAGGCAAAGAGAGAGGAGACAGGGCAGGAGAGCTGAAGAAGAAAGCGGAGAGTAAGAGAAGGAAATATAGTTGGCATAAGAAACAATAGAGAAAATGAGTAAGGAAGGAGAGATAGGACAAGATAGAGAGGATTAGAGAGACAGATTGAGTGATTTAGTGGGTGGGTGAGAGAGTGAGTGAGTGAACGAGTGAACGGATGAGTTCAGAGAACTTTCTTCTATTACATCGAAGTTGTATTTGCTTTTACAGATATATAACCCTGGCCTTCCCTTTAGGAAATTTGGCGGCTCTCCGCACCTTCCGAGTTCTACGCGCCTTGAAAACAGTGGCCGTTGTACCAGGTCAGTACATTCGAACACTTGTGCAGTACACTCATTTAATCGGTAGCAGCCGGATATGTAATCCAACGATTTCGGGTTCGAGTCTGCTGGTTAGACTCCGTGCAACGACCTCAGACAATTTGTTGTGCACACTCGTTCACGCGCCTCATATTCAGATTTAATAACCTTGCACGCGCAATGAATGCAATAAATAAATAAATAGTTCATTATTTGCACAACGTCCTCAGTGGCGAGGTCTTGAAGCTGGTTGATCTATCCATTGAATCAAGCAACATGAAAACTCATCCTCTGTAGCCTCTGGTCTTTGTGTGCAGTGACCTCAGTGACCTCTTATATCTTAAGTGGTTCAAAGCATTCTGAATCGGAAATGAGGCCTTACTTATAACTGAACTGTCGAAGAGATCTCTTCTGATTGACCTGAACAGTTACGTCAAGATTTTGATGTCTTGCGCGCAAGATTCCCGCTTCATATTAGCCATAATAATAGCCTTAGACGTGTAATTAATTCGTGGTCCAGAGAAAAGACTAAACTATCTCGCGAATAATATGAGAAAATAGTTTGTTGCAGCAGAGGATTTTTTCCAGAAGGAAAATTTAACCGAACTAGCGGGCATTTGTACATAATTATTACTTGAAATATGCCTAGATGACTGCGGCTCAGTCTAGAAGCTTTGTCTGTGTTGGACCTAACAGCTGGAATCCCTTTTCCTGAGAGCTACGGCTCGAGCTCCTCAGTTTGTCCCTTCTGCAGTTTTTGCAACCGCCTGAAGTCTGTATTATTTGACAGTGGTTCGAGTCGGGAGCGCCCCCTGGTGGTTTATTCTTGAAGTGGCGCTTTATAAATGTCAGATTACAATTACATTACAGTTACAAGTGATAATCGTAACTGAATGTCTCCTAGGGTTGAAGACGATCGTCGGTGCCTTGATGGAGGCCGTGAGACGACTGCGAGATGTGATGATTCTGACGGTTTTCGTGCTGTCGATATTCGCTCTCGTCGGTCTTCAGATCTACCAGGGGACACTCAGGAACAAGTGCATCCTTGACCCGGACCCTGAGTGGTCCGACAACGCCACCCAGGCCGAACTCCAGCGCTACTTTGAAAATGAAAGTACGAACTACACGGTGGTTCACTCGGTAGCGCGCTTCGTCTGTAATCCAACGATTGTAGGTTCGAGCCGAGATTCCCCTCGGGAAGATGTTCGCGCACACTTTTCTGTGTCACCTACTAGCATAACTTGGCGCCGGCAAAAGCTAAGAAATAAACAAGTTCTGTGATGCCTTGACCCCGTGACCCTAAGTTTCGTTCACAGCCGGATCAAGGGCTTGACCGTAGGAAACGAGAGCACCTCCTACGTTTCACTATCGGCCGTGGGAGACTTTACTTACTTACATGCATTGCAATGCAATATGATGTAAAGTGATTTGTTGTGATTTTTATGTGATATATCGCAATGCAAAGAACTAGAGGAATAAGCCATCCTCAGCCGCAGAATTGAACAGTGACGAAAAAGCTCATAAATAATTTCTCATTTAAATGTTCATTGGCCGTTCACCACCTCACCCTGGGTTGTATTGATACTTAAAAGGCGCTATATCAGGCTTCTAGATTGCTGAATAACTGCAGATTGGTACGAAAATCAGCGTGCCCTGTTCTAATATCCGATGCAATGTCGAGTAATGTGGCTTTTGTGTACATATACAGTATATAATATATATTATATATATAGTATAGACGACACTATATATATGTAGCGTATACAATACTATATTTATAGTATTGTGTTGTGTTGGGTTTTTCTTTGTTAAATTGTATTGTATTGTATTGCACTGGAGGTTAGTAAGAACTGATCGAATACCTTACCTTACCTCACTTACCTTACCTTACCTTACCTTACCTTATCAAGAAATGAATGAATGACTTTGTTTTGTAGGCAACTGGTTACTTGTTCTTCCCACGGGATCGCCAAAACTTTGCGGAAATAACTCCGATACAGGGTCAGTCAGTATAACATGCATTTCAACTTCTATATATTAATTAATATTAAACTTCTCGGAGACACAGTAGCAAATACGTACCACACACAGTTTTAAATGTGCCAAGAATATCCATTATTGCTTTTGGAAAATAAGTTAAATAACTTAATTCAGGTGATGAAATAAATTAAGAAAGCTAAATTTGCTCAGATATTCCGGAGGTTACACGGGGACCTGAAATGGCATGGTGCCCATACGAACGGGCAGCGGTGGTGAAGGATCTCACTCGATAGAGAACCATGTACATTTACATTTACTTTTACGGAATTGTACAAAACGATGAAAATAGAAGATAGTTTGCAGTAATAAGTTTATATATCAATCATTTATTCCACCAAACAAAAAACAAAACACATATAAGAAAAACAGCAAATTGACAACGACAGCACAACTGTGGCGCTCATTCAAACGGGCAGCCGTGGCGAAGGATCTCACCCGATTAATTCACTGAAAAATGAGCAGGGTCGAAGCCGTATACTGTCGCTATAGAAAAACGAGTACATTTATATTTACCTGCCTGTGATGTTATACTATTGACAGCATCAGAAAAGAACTCCAATCAATTACGGTAACAGAGAAAATCACATAGAAACTGACATCAGCGCTATAACTTAAAGAACATTTCTGGAAACACAGCAGTCGTCTCATCAACCAGCAATCTTTTATGATTTAGAAATAAGTTTCAGAGTGATTTAGAATTGAACGCTTCAAAGCGATTTCATTTGTGCCATCGGTTGATGCTTTGTGCATTAGACACTGGCGCATTAGAAGTTGCTAATTATTATTTGTGTATTTTGTTGTAGAAAATGTCCGGAGAATTTCACATGTCGATCCTTTGGTCCAAACCCGAATTTCGACTACACGAGTTTTGATAATTTTGGATTTGCCTTACTCTGCGCCTTCCGTCTCATGACTCAGGATTACTGGGAGAATCTCTACCAGATGGTGAGTCTGTCCTCATTCCAACATATCCCCAATTGACTGCACTCGTAAGAAACAAAGCCTCCATGGCAATAGTAGACAACAATGCCTCTTTGAGAGCCTTTAAAGCTACTGTATATGAAATCATTATCAAATCTAAATTGTATGTAACTTGTATTGTGTTGTATTCTAGGTGTACAGCTTTAAGGAGCGCTATATAAATGCTCTGAATGAATGACTGACTGACTGTATTCTTGGTTAAGTGTTTAGACTTTGATAGTAGTTACCTTCAGGTATGAAAAGGCGCCTACCGTAGACCTAATCCTTAATAGTTACTAATTTTTGCAGATATTGACGACGAACGGCCCGTATCATATCATTTTCTTCATTATCGTGATATTCATGGGGTCCTTCTATCTGGTCAATCTCATCCTGGCCATAGTCGCTATGTCCTACGACGACTGTCAGAAGATGGAGAAGGAAGAAGAGGAAGCCGAAGCCATGGTAAGCATCCATCGTACCCACATTTCCGTGGCAACTAGATCTAACGTATATCTAGATCCCATGGTAATTAGCTCTCTGTGGCTAGTTATTTGATATCCATGGTTATTAGGTCTTTCATGTAGCTAGCCCTTTGTGGCTATACTATCTCTCAATGGTCACTAGTTCTCCATGGTCACTAGTTCTCCATGGTTACTAAATCTCCACGTTAACTTGCTCTCCGTGGTGTCTAGATATCCATGGTTACTAGATGGCAATTATCTTTCTGTTTGTGATGTGCTCTCAGTGGTAATTACCTCTTCGTGGTAACTATTTTTCCACCGTAACTAGCTTTCCATGGCAACTAACTTTCCATGAGTACTATATATCCATGGTTACTATTTGGCACAACTACCTTAGCTAGTATTATCCTGCATTGCCTTGCCTGACCTTGCCATGCCTTGCCTTAACATTCCCTGCAGGAAGAGGCAATGCGAACAGCACAGTTCGATGCAGTGACGGGCGAATACAAAGGGTTAACGGTTGCTGAGGCGAGTGATGACTTGGCCGGAAAAGATGATGCAAGCGACCATTCTGGCTACAGCTTCAGTATCCCAAAGCACAGACTGTCCATCATCAGCCGCTACGGTCAAAGGGTCAGTTAGCATCACAGCAAATCCTAAATAACTGGACATCTGATCTAATCTGAAAATTTCTATAGCGCCGTTATCACAGTACACAAGGCACCATTGTTTTCAAGAAAACTGCAGTGTATAATTACAATGCATCGAATGGAACCAATCGAGTTCAGTGAGGACCTGAGACAGGAAGACAGGCTACAGAGGCTAAGCAATAAACGAAAATGATTTAATAAATTGATAAATACACGATTAGAACGAATAAATAAAAAATTATGGAAAATGAAATTGAAATCTATCAGCATTGAGAATCATTACTCCATTATGTGTCGCGCCATACCATAGCTCAACTGACTTCACATACATGAGCGCGTTTGTGAGGTTCTTAAAAGGCGCTATATAAATAGTATAAACAGCCAGAAACATACATACATTCATACATACATACATACATACAAACAGACAGACAGACAGACATGAGGCGTTCATCAGTGCTTGTGTATCCTTGCAGACGTGTCATTCGTTGAGTCGGAGCCATCCAGGTTCGCAGACTCACCTGAGCTCCCACCTGACTCCCCATCGGTTCAGTCACTTCCGCTGGTCATCGACGATCGCCATTCAATCGGACGGGAACCCTCGCCGATGCCCAGCTCCCTCCTCCCAGCAAGCCCTCGTCTACCCTCACCTCAACATCAGTCTTCCCTTCGTCGACGACTCCCCGGTCAACATCCCCACGGCCGTTCAGCTCCATCCCGAACCGCCACCGATGCCTCCCTTCCCCGATGGGGTGGCAGCTATCGGCATCAACATGGGCAGGCTGATCCTTGACAGATCGGAGAACCACCGCCCCTCCTACTCGCTCCTCCCATCCCCCTACCACCAGTCCTCTAAGCACGTCCCTTCACCCCATCGCAATTCTCTTCAGGTGCCCGACCCCATTTCCATTTCGCCCTCGTCTCCCAGGAACTCCATCGTGTCCCAGCAAGCCTCGCGGCGTGTCACGCCGACCGGAAGTTCGGTCGGCAGCGACCGGAAACAGATGGAGCCGACGTTCTTCCGGTTGAATGTTTCCTCGATGCGTCGCAAGAGGGCCCGGCGTTCAGTCGACTTCGCTAACGACGACGATCCAGTCTCAACAGATCAGGTGAGGTATCAGTTAGTATTGGAATTTACTGACTACATCCATGAATTTTTATTTCTTAATTTATTTATTGCTTTTATTACCAACGCAAGGTCAGTAAATTTGATTCTGAGGCGCGAAGATAGTTCAGTTAATAAGATAGTAGTAGTTCCAATGTTTAACAACATCTTATGGCATCAAAGGTCGTTGACGTCGCCCTCCTCCTTTATCCAGGCTTGGGACTGGCACTACCCTCAAACAAGCCAGTGGCGGAGTTAGTTAATAAGATTAAAGAATTTGTTTTATTTAAATGCAACAAGGTCGACTCATTATAGTAAATATGGTGACGTGATATATAGTTTACTGAAGAGTTCAGTTCTTCTTTAGCGTCACCTGTTGACTACATTGTGTATAATATGTTGCGTATAATTCTGTCAAATGATCAGAATATCGTGGCTTCTGCTTGCATTGTTGGTTTCTGAAGCTCTTGTTTCCCTGACAGCCATGGATGTTGCTTGGACCTACTCATTCCTCTTTCACACATCTTATCCTGACTTCTGACTCCCCTTTTTCCTGTTATCCCTCTTTCCGCTCCAATCCCAAAACTTCTCCACCGTAGCTGCCACGTTGTCACTCTGCCTGACTCTTGGATCTTGACCTGGAACCGAACACTTTTGCCTATCGATTTTGTTTTGACTGAGCGCCTGTGAATAAGCTGGTCCCCATGACGTGGCTTTCGTCGGGCGCTGTAGAAATCTCTGGACTACGATTACGATCACTGGGCTTATATGACAGAACGTGGGCCAGCGATTAAATCACATTGTTATCTTGAATATATGTATGTATGTAAGTGTGCTTGTATGTATGTATATATATGTATGTAAGTGTGCTTGTATGTATGTATATATATATGTATGTATGTCAGTGTGCTTGTATGTATGTATATATATATGTATGTAAGTGCGCTTGTATGTATGTATATATATATGTATGTATGTAAGTGTGCTTGTATATATGTGTATATATATATGTATGTATGTAAGTGTGCTTGTATGTATGTATATATATATGTATGTGTGTATGAATGTATGTATTTATGCGAACATTTATATAGCGATATGGCTTTGCTATCTAAGAAGGCGCATCTTAAGATGAGCTGAAAATGTTTCTTGAGCTACTTTTGTGGTTAACTTATAATTCTGTAAGGGAGAGACCGCGAAACTGACTACTCTGTATTGGTTGCAGACAAATGTTCGTGATCCTGAGAAAGACACTGATGGAAAGACGATGTTGTTCGTAGGGAATCCATTCATCTCTCGGACTCCAAGTATTCCAGCAGTCCAGCTCGAAGGTTTGTCGACATCGTCTCGTTGTGCCTTTGCGACAAAAACTGTAAAAGTAAGGCAGCGAACTTTCAGATTAACTTCTTGAATACGCCTTCTCGGTTCCAATGTGGATGCAATGTTCTTTATGCTATAACCAACTGTTTCTGACCTAATGTTTTTGTTACTTTTTCAGATGTAAAGGTTCTAAAGGAATTGGTTAACGATGCCTGTGACCGAAACTGTAAGTCTTACAAACAACCACCTGCTTGTTTACTCTTCGGTCTGGTATACAGAACAGCTTTTGTGATATCCATGGTGGCGATGGTTTGCGGTGGTAGTAGTGGTGGTGTGGTGGTGATGATGACGACGATGATGGTGCGTAATGCAGCAAAACACCTCCTCCTCTTAAGACTGAACAAATGTAACGAATGCGTAATAGAATGTATGACTTGGTTATTTATACAGCGCTTTTTAGGGAATCTTTCAAATGTGGAGACTTAGCAGTGGGGGCGTGGTTGTAATACGAGTGTAGGTTTCGCGAGCTGTTCCTCGAAGCCTCCGAGTCGTAAGGAGAGGATGAAGGTCCTGTGCTTCCGGTTGTTCTTTGAGTGGGACTGCTTCCCCTGCTGGTACAAGTTCGCCCACGTCGTCGAGCTCTTCATAATGGACGCCTTTGTCGATCTCTTCATCACGCTGTGCATCGTCATCAACACCGTCTTCATGGCCATGGACCACGCGGACATGAGCGCTGAGATGACCAGAGCTCTGGCCATCGGTAATTACGTAAGTCCAGTTCTGGTCAGTTCACAATTACTTGCAATCTCTGCTCAAGTCCTCCACTCAAAACCGAGCACTCCTTTTTCTCAGTTCCTATCCTGATTCCTCTTCTTCCCCTTATCTGTCGTCAGATCCAATTCCAAACACCACCCACCGTAGCCGTCTGCCTGCCTGCCTGCCTGCCTGCCTGCCTGCCTGCCTGCCTGCCTGCCTGCCTGCCTGCCTGCCTGCCTGCCTGCCTGCCTGCCTGCCTGCCTGCCTGCCTGCCTGCCTGCCTGCCTGCCTGCCTGCCTGCCTGCCTGCCTGCCTGCCTGCCTGCCTGCCTGCCTGCCTGCCTGCCTGCCTGCCTGCCTGCCTGCCTGCCTGCCTGCCTGCCTGCCTGCCTGCCTGCCTGCCTGCCTGCCTGCCTGCCTGCCTGACTCTTGGTTCTTGACCTGGAACCGAACCCTTCTTGCCTATCGATTGTGTTTTTGACTGAGCGTCTGCTAATAAGCTGGTTCCCGCGACTTAGCTTTCGTTGAGCGCTGTAGAATTGTCGTGTTTACGATTTTGATTTACTTTGACTTGTGGGGCACTGTGAACAAGCCACCGAGGAAAAGGGGAAAACCAGGCGGGCGACCTGGGACAAATTGGACTAAAATCGTGGAGAATGAAGGATTTGGTTACCCTAACTAATAGCGTTAGACGTTGCATAGTTAACACGGCTGGACTCAGCTGAATTAGCCACCAGATACAGAAAGAGACAGCCAGACGGACAGACGGACAGACAGAGAGAGACAGACAGGGTGAGACGCAGAGAGAGACTGTGCTGTGATCAGTGTTTCTTGATATGGGTGATGCTATGGTGGGGTCGCATTGGTGGAAGATGGTGTCATCCTTCGACCCTACTTGGGGATCTGTTGGTAGGGCTTTGCGTGTATGCTCTTCTAGTTATCTGAGCTGTTTTGTTTATGGACGAATGTTCTGCTCTTAATTACATTTACCTTCGTTAATGCTAGCACAGAGGACTCCTAAGAGTAGGTTCTCTTGAAGCGACACTGTATGAATTTCTGCTTACAAATAACAGTTACAACGTGTTGTAATATAATGTAACGTAGCAGACGTTATATGTGCTATGTATTTATATAAAGCCCGTAACCCTAGTTTGGTGATAGGAGTTTTTTCTTCTTTTCGAAAGGTGTTTACTACTATTTTTACGACTGAAGCTGTGCTCAAGATTCTCGCCTTAGGTCTCTATCGGTATCTGGGCGACCGGTGGAACTGCTTCGATATCGTCATCGTTGTCCTCAGTCTTGTTGAGCTTGGCCTTGCAAACGTCAAAGGCCTTTCCATACTCAGGTCATTCCGACTGGTACGTATGCCAAGGTTGCGTATATATGAATGAATATATGTATTTTATATATATGTATGTATGGGTGGATGGATAGATGTATGCATGCATGTATGTATGTATGTATGTATGTATGTATGTATGTATGTATGCATGTATGCATGTATGTATGTATGTATGAATGTATGTATTTGTGTATGTATGTATGTATGTGTGTATGTATGTATATATGTATGTATGTGTATGTATGTATGTATGTATGTATGAATGTATTTGTGTATGTATGTATGTGTGTATGTATGTATATATGTATGTATGTGTATGTATGTATGTATGTATGTATGTATGTATGCATGTATCTGGACATTTATAAAGCCTCTGTTATGTATCTCACGGTGTCGTCATTAAGGGTTTCTCTCATTAAGGTCTCTTTAAGGTCTGTTCATACTGGTCATTTGGAATGTCTTGCCATTTAATGTCTGTGTAAAAGCCACAACGGCAGACATCAAAAACAGAAAAGAACAAAGGGAAAGAGCTGCTTCAGGTCGCTAAATGTAAGCCATTGAAACTTCTATAAAGCTGGTTGACAGCCTCTTGCCTCATTACAGATAACGATTTCGATTGTTTTTGGTATGAAGGGCAGAGGTCAAGCTCCACATCGGGACCTTAAACGACGTGGCACCCATTCAAGTGAACAGCGGTGGTGAAGGATCTCACCCGGAAAATTCCTTGCAAATTGAGCGGGGTCGAGGCCATATCGCCGCTATATAAAACCATGTACATTTACATTTAACATGTTATCTGTCTTTCTGTGTGGATTTCCCAGCTGCGCGTGTTTAAGTTGGCGAAGTCTTGGCCGACGTTGAACCTGCTGATTGGAATTATCGGTCGGACGATGGGCGCTCTTGGTAACCTCTGCTTCGTTCTGGCCATCATCATCTTCATCTTCGCCGTCATGGGTATGCAGCTGTTCGGCGAGAGGTACAACCTCGAACAGTTTCCTGAGATTCCACGCTGGAACTTCTGCGACTTCCTTCATTCGTTTATGATCATCTTCCGCGTGCTGTGTGGCGAGTGGATTGAATCCATGTGGAGCTGTATCCACTGCTGTGGAATCGTCTGTATCCCGTTCTTCCTTCTCACTATGATCATCGGAAACCTAGTCGTAAGCATAGCATAGCAATCGTAGTCGTTAACTCGATATTTCTACAGCGCCCAGCGAAAGCTAAGTCGCGGAATCAGTTTATTCACAGACGCTCAGTCAAAACAAAATCGATAGGCAAGAAAGGTTCGGTTACAGGTCAAGATCCAAGAGTAAGAGTCAGGCAATGAGACGGCTACGGCGGGTGGTGTTTGGAATTGGATCTGCAGGATAGATAAGGAGACGAAGAAGAATCAGGATATGGTCTGTATGGATAGCATAGGACAGCAGTGCATAACCATACTTAAGAATCGGAAAGCATTGTTTTTTCTCACTATTATCATCGGAAAGCTAATCCTCAGCCTAGCATCGCAAAACACAGCACTGCAAAGTAGCACAGATCATCCTCACTTCACTGAACTGAAACAAATAAATTTCATGTACACAAAACAATAATATTATTCATAAGCATCAAATGCAGAGATGTTACAGCAAAGTTACAAACGACATACTTTGAATGGACCAAAGGTATCGATAACAGAACCGCTTCAGAGATCGGTGAAGCCTCTATGACCAACCATGCATTCGTGCTCCTCGATGGACTGCCTTCAATCGGGTCCCAAGCCTCGATAAAGGAGGAGGGCGACTTCAACTGCCTTTGATGCCATAAGATGTCGCTAAACATTAGAACTACTACTACTACTACCACCACTACCACTACCACCACCACCACCACTACTACTACTACTACTACTGTTGGTTTGTTGGTGGCAGGTGTTGAATTTGTTCCTGGCCTTGCTGCTGAGTTCCTTTGGAGCCGAGAGTCTACAGACTTCACAGGATGTGTCGGAGCCGAACAAACTCCAAGAAGCAGTCGATCGCATCACCCGGTTCATAGCCTACCTCAACTCGCATCTGCTCGTCTGCATCTACTTCCGGCTTCAGAAGAAGAAGGTCGATGATCAGTTCGACGTCGCCTTCGCCAAGGTCGACTTCAGCGGAAAGATCTGGTTCAACAGCGGATTAGCGCCTGGAACTGACACAAGGGACGCCCCCACTCCCTACGCCTCCAAGTCCCTCGTCCATGTCGCTGAAGCCAATGGCGACGCAGCTCCTGCGTCTTCGCCGGGTAACGACAATTCCTCTCTATCGCCTCATAACAAGGTAAATAAGGAAGTAAATGGGTAGGTCTTGGAATTTTTCTGTGCTATAGACAGCCTGGGGACAGCAAGACACGGACGGCGGCCACACTGATAGAGAGGTGTGTACTGCTCTTGCTGATGGCTATTAATTATGATGATTATGATAAAAATAAGGACGAGGATGATGATGACGACGACGACGATGATGATGATTATGATGATGATGATAATGATGGTATTGATGATAGCATAGATGGTGGTGGTGGCGGTGGTGGTTATGATGATGATGGTGATGATGGCAGTCATGATGGTGATGACCTGCTGTTTTATTGCACTTACCCGAAAGATTTCTTCAACCCCCGGACAACCCCTACGACAGCAATCGTTAAACAGATGTATCTCACTTAACATAATCAGACTTACCATGGGCATGCTAATTACTTTCACAGTCCCTGCTGCTCGCTAACGGGATCTATTTCAAAATAGAAGGACCTATATGACAAACTGACCATCTGACATCCGAAGAAACTAAAAATAAATTTTATATAGAAATATTATAAGCATACAGTTGTGATGTTAAAGACCGGTCAATTGAAACGATCTTCATTTTCAGAGGAACATAATATGACCGGTAGATTTCTCAGCGGCTTTTCTAAATCCAATGTCGCCTACTCTCAGGTTTACTCCAAAGGTCAGTATTCCATGATACCATGATACAACCCTTACCACTTAATAATAATAATAATAATAATAATAATAATAAAATATAAGTCCTAACCAAGTACTAGTGCATAATTCTAAGCACGTAACACAATGAATGTAATTTGTTTGTCAATGAACAAGAAAAACTATTCTATTAAATTTCTTTGTAGTCTGGAAATTACAATATCTTGCGCTGTTGCAATTGGCTGATTAAATTCATGATAGAGAAGATTAAGAACTTGGTTTTTAATGAAGGTAGCTACTTATCATAAATGGCGAACATGCTGAAGGCGTGTGTATAATTCACTGAAATGTGTTCTAGCTTAGGGCCACCTGTAGTCTATACTCTGTACAACATGCTAGACATTAATCTAATATAGACATACATTACTCTAAAAATTAAAATACATTACCTTTGTTAAACTGTTCGTCTTCGTTATTTGCTGCATCGTTAGCGGGTTCATTTGAGATTTCTTATTAACATATCGATTACGACGAGGTTCTCTCTGCTGTCCATTTAGATCGGAGAGAAGAGGAACAGAAGGGACTTTTGGATGAAAAAGCAGACTATCACGTGCCGTACCAAGTCAGTCCGAGTCTGTCTCAATATCTGCGTGAAAGTTTGTCGAAGTCTGTCTTGATATCTGTCTGGAGTCATATCTTAGTTTGTCTCGATATCTGCGTGAAAGTTTGTCGAAGTCTGTCTTGATATCTGTCTGGAGTCATATCTTAGTTTGTCTCGATATCTGCGTGAAAGTTTGTCGAAGTCTGTCTTGATATCTGTCTGGAGTCATATCTTAGTTTGTCTCGATATCTATGTATGCCTATAGTTCCTGCTGATATATGTCTGCATGAGTGTATGTCTGGCTGAGCCCATATTGATATCTATTTGGATGTCTGCCTTATAACTTATTCCTCCTGATACACGCGTGTAAGTCTGCCTTAGTCTCGATATATAGGTCTGCATGGCTGCCTTAGTACCTATCGATGTATGGCTGAATATCTGTCAGAGTCTGTTTGGGCATTTACCTACAAGTTTGTTGAAGTCAGTATGGATATTTGTGTATCCATAAAACACATGTTTATCTCTAAATGTCGTTGTTGTGTTAAAGGTAAACAAAACCCAGAGCAAAATCTAAATTGTAAGTTGTGCTAAATGTATTGGCGTTGTGTTTCCTTCCAGAGTATCGAGTATCTGAAACCGATGGGATCAAATACCTAGATTACCAGCTCGATTAATGTTTATGTGGGTCTTTTGAATGCTTCCAGTGATGTCTAGGTTCTCTTAAAGAAAGCGATCGATGAAAGAATAGATCGAAAAGCGTGGAACGATATATTTTGCTTTATCTTAGCTTGCTTTGACTTTCTTTACCTTACTTTAAATTAACTAATTAATTAATTAGTAACTTCTATCGCGCGGGTGTTTAAAGCAGAAGGCTTCAACCGATGGCGCACCAAAACCAAGCCAAGTAGGACAATATCTAGAAGATCAGTCTTATACTAAGACATTGAGGCAGGCTATGGTGGATAGGCAATTTGGAAAACTCTTAGGTTGAGCGAAATGACACAAGCGGATGAGCAGAACGAAGAGAGATACAGAGGAAGAATAGTACCTTACCTTAGTGATAAAATCTTACTTTACCTTACCTTGTATTGCCTCGCCTTACCTTACGAGACTATAAATTTATCAAATCATGTTCATCTTTGTTTCCTTTTTCTCTGTAAGCAAAACAGCTGCGTATCGTCACCGATAAAGGAAGTAGTCACCGGAAGTAAGTCCTTTTCCTCTTTCTCATCCACATCCTCCTCCACTTCCCCCGCCAGAAACAAAGACCAGACGACGACATCTACCGATCAAACGACGTCTTCCTGTCCGGGTCACTTGTCGAGCGACAGCTTCCGGGTTTATTCACCGGAAGCCGATGATGACAACGATGACGACGATGATGATATTGACGATGACGAAACTTTGAGCGTCGGTGGAGTGGCGTCGAAGATTAAGGTACCGGAAGTGAACGAGGTGAACGTCATATTCATCAGGTACCCGGATGACTGTTGCCCAGCGTGTGTGAGCAAGAGATGCTCCAGCTGCGGAGCCTGGTTTCGAAGGAGTGGCGTCGGACAAAAGTTGTGGAAGCTGCGCTGCGTCTGCTATGCAATCGTCGAGCATCGATTCTTTGAGACGTTCATCATTGCTATGATTCTGGCCAGCAGTCTCTCACTGGTCAGTCCACAGCTGTCTACCTGTCTGTCTCTATGTACCTGTGTGCCTGTGTCTGTGTCTTTGCCAATGTTTCTGTCTCTGTATTTTCTCTATTTCGATCTCTGTAGCTGTCTTTTGGTATCTGTCTTTCCCTGTTTCTCTGTTCCTATCTTTGTGCATATCTCTATGTCTCTGTGGCATTCCGTGTTTTTTGCATGTATGTCTCTCTTGGTGTAAGTCGTAATACATTTAGCCCAAGTTAGACAGACAGTGCAAAGAAAAACACAAAAGCAGATAAGAGAAAATAAAACAAAACAGAACAAAATTTAATTATCTCTCAATTGGAGACACAAGTTCAATTTACATGCAATCTAGTAATGTTATGTTCATTTTGTTTGAGTGTATTTTAGCCTCTTATGTAGTTGATTCCATCGCAACAGAAATGCAAACGATACTGGAATAGATTATATTATATCAGGTTAGATCAGATTAGATCAGTTTATGCTAGATTAGATAAGGCTAAATGGTATAGGCTTATATGTAAATGAATAATTGTATAGCGTCTTTAAGAACTTCAAAAATGCACTGAAACAGCAATCTCATAGATGTAAAAAGGTGTGTATTAATAGTAGTTCCAATGTTTAACGATATCTGATGGCACCAAAGGCCGTTGACGTCGCCCTCCTCCTTTCTCCAGGCTTGGGACTGGCACTACCCGAATGAAGGTAGTGGCGGAGTAAAGTGCTTATTAAGACTTATTGAGCTGTTTGTGGTCGTAAAGACTTAAACATATCAGACCAGATAGGTCTAGAAATCAGGGCATGTTAACTTTACCTAACATGCATGCATGTACAGGTATCTTTGCATTTATATAGCGCCTTTTTAGAACCTTTCTAAGACGCTGTTGTCGTAACAGGCTATCGAAGATGTAAATATCGATTCCAAGCCGACTCTCAAGTACATTCTGAATGTGCTCGATCGATTGTTTACAATCATCTTCGTCTGCGAAATGATCATCAAACTCTCGGCCTACGGATTTCGAAAGTACTTTACCGACGCCTGGTGTTGGCTTGACTTCATTATCGTCGCGGTAACCATTACCACTTTGATAAAGTTAATCAACGAATATACGAACAAAGTTTAATCAAAATGAAAAATTCGGACTGTCTCATCGCCATAGTCAAACTCAAAACTATATATCACTATAAGAGTACACACCACTGCCCTCTAACGAACAAATTAAGAAGTTCATTACTGCTAGTGTCATCTATTGAATAACAGTGCAGTGATTGTCGTTATAATGTTTAACACACTTAACTGTTTGAGTAAGTAAGTAATGCATTTGTTAACACGCCATTTGTCCATCGACTGAGCGAGGAATCGTAGGCGTGGGGGTTGCAGCGGTCAGACAACAAAAGCGATGAGTTCGCTTTGTCGATCGTAGAGTGGTCGAAGCCGATCAGTAAAATGGATTGAACACAAGGTTGATCGTTTACTGAACTATTTGTGAGTGCAACCCACACACGTTATTCCTGGCTCAGCAAAGAGTGGTCGAGAGAGATCAGTACAATGGACTGAAGACAAGGTTGATATTCTCAGCTTCCGGTAGATAGTCGTAATTGGTTGCCTACTGTTGAAGCCGTCCACTTCACCGGGCATTTAGGCATATCATTAGGCACAGTAAGCATTTATCAGTTAAGAGTCAGTTAAAATAAATCAGAGTAATGATAACCGATGGTGATGTGAGGACATTTATGAGGGATTGTATGGGTTCTTTTATTCATTGACTAGTTGATTAAATTGATTGATTTGCTGACTGACTCAATAATTAAATAAATGACCAATCGATTGATTAAGTGCTTGATTGGTTGGTCGGTTGATTGTAGATATCGCTGGTTAGTCTTGGAGCCGAGGGAGTAGGCCTTGGTAATATCAGTGCCTTCAGAGCTCTTCGTACTCTTCGAGCTCTCCGACCCCTCAGAGCGGTGTCCAGATGGGAAGGAATGAAGGTCATATTCTTCCTTTCTCCAGTTTCTTTCCTTTACTTATTCTCCTTTTAACCGTCTCCATAAAGTTTAGTGTTTCTGCGTTCTGTTCGTATAGACTTCACAGCATCTTGTTCTTGTGCTTCTCGTTCTTGTGCTTCTCGTTCTTGTTCTCGTTCTTCTTGTTCTTGTTCTTCTTGTTCTTCTTCTTCTTGCTTTTCCCCATTATGTTAGATAATTATCGCTTTTTAAATTTATAGGCATCACGCCATCATGGTCTCTTCCACTGGTTGGACGCCCTTATGCATGTCCACTTCTCAGTTCATCTTCGTCTTCCAGGCTTCAGTTTCTTGCTTTTCAATAGTCCAGATGTGGACGAATGTTTACGACCAGTCTTCTATATCATTCTCTGCAAGTTTTTCCTCTTTTGTTTTTATTATCTTTTCTTTACTCTCATTCAGCAGTAACAAAGCTACATATACGTGGAGTGGTCGTAAACGCTGCGGATGAAGTGAACATATCCCATGTTCATGCATATATTCACAGGTGGTCGTGAATAACTTGGTATTGCTCATAATCGCAGGTGGTCGTGAACGCCTTGATTCAGGCGATTCCAGCGATCTGCAACGTTCTGCTGGTCTGCCTCGTCTTCTGGCTCATCTTCAGCATCATGGGAGTGAACCTTTTCGGAGGCAGGTTCTCCGTCTGTCTCGACGACTCTGGTTCACCCGTCAATGCCTCGATAGTCGGCAATCAATCCCAGTGCTTGGCAATGAGTCACTACTACAACTACAGCTGGAATAATCCAAAGATCAACTTCGACCACGTTCTCATCGCCTATCTTGCCCTATTCCAAGTGGTAACTATTCTGTTACCTATACAGATCGACATACCACTTATCTGATATTATTTTCATTTAAGTTCTTGTAGTGTATTATGCTAGTCTGTTACCGTGGCGAATTGACAAATATGTATGTTACATACCATTATTTTAATTCAATTTTAGTTAAAGCAGTATACTAGGTTACTTTCTTTTAACAAATATATCTGTTACATAGTATTTCATTTAAGTTTTGAGGAAGCCCTAATATCCATAACAGTCACCGTATTTTAAGTGATATGACTATTCAGTTACCGTTTAGAAATGAGAAATACATATCCCATGTTATTTTAGTTTTAAATGGTTTGCTATGGCTTATTTCTGGACGCAGACGTCAATCAGGTCCGGTGTCCTGACTTTTTTGCCTTTTGTGACCTTAATTAATTAGATAAAACCTGTCTGACCATATACGCTGTGCATCTTCCTCAGTTTGTGAATTACAAAAAGTTTGTCTTGTTCTTAGGCGACGTTTAAAGGTTGGAATGACATCATGAACCACGCCATCGACAGCAAAGAGGTATTACCTTACCTTACCTTTACTTACCTTACCTTACCTGACCCTGCTTAGCCTTGTCTTACTTTACCTTACCTTTTTTCTAACCTTTCCTTAGCTAAATAGTTTTCACTTAAGATTGGCAATTTCTTCAATACGACTCGACACAAGGTGGTCTGATGCCTCGCCCAACCCTCCACGATTGCAATGATACCATTGTCACAAAGTCGTTTTCTGTTGGTCTCTTTGCTAGTCTGCTTGTACCAGTGTATACTCTTGAGTCCGACTCTGCAAGCTTAGCAGATTACTTGGATATATGTTGGTCGTTAATATAAGCCTTTCTGCCGGACCAAAAATTGTGGTATCAAGTATCTCAACATTTATCAAGCGCTTATCTGGCCGTTGCATGATTTCGTCCGGGCCGGCAATGGCGGACTTTTAACTGAGCCTCAGATATCAGATTATCTGACTTAGGGCTCTTAATAAGTGCTTTAAATAAATAATGTGAAAATCAGTGTCACTATATAATAAATAATTAGCAATTATATAGCGCTTGTGTGTAATGCACAAGGCAAGAACCGACGGCGCAACAAAACCAAGCCATGGTCGGGTCAGTACTGCAGAAGGTCATTCCAGAGTCACAGAAAGACAGCCTACGGTGGATAAGCTAGCTGAAAAAGGCAAGGCTTATCTGAGATCGAAATGACATAATTATTAGCCTGAGCAGAACGAACATAGGTGATAAGAGAGTTCCAAATCTAGATATAGCAACTGGAAAAGTTCGTTCACCAAGAACAGTTAAAGACTATACTAGTGTACAACAGCCTCTTTGAAACCAGTGGTTCATTATTACATGTGGCTAAAAGTAACTTCAGTGTAAATACGATTAGTGTTATAAATGCATACTAATGCCATTGCTTTAATGTTACAGTTACTATTACAGTTAATAGGATAAGTAAGCCGTAATGGCTTTTAGTGCCTATATATGTCCCTCCAACTGTCAAGTTTTTTAAAACTGTTAATTCTACTGATACTGCAAAACGTTAATGTTAAAATGTTTTACTGAGGAGGGTAATTTTGCCGTTGAAATGAGGAGGTTTAAGAGGGAATTTAAACTGTAAAGAGATGGTACTCTTTAAATGTATGGAAAGGGCATTTAGCAGAGGCTGCAGTAAGACGTCTGCGGTGATGGCTACGGAAGCAAGTGATCCCTGAGCTGATGTTTTGGGAAGATAGTAGAGCTGCTTATGCTGCTGCTGCTGCTGTTGATCGATTGAGACGAATGATCGATGAGGAAGGGATCGATAAAGGGATAATTCAGATTTTCCTCTGCACATCTCTATCGGGCATCTGTACATGAGAAGCCAACATATGTCTGTATGTATACGTGTATGTCTGTATGCGTGTATGTATGTCTGCATGTATGCGTGTATGTATGACTGTATGTATGTGTGTATGTATATATGCGTGTATGTATGTCTGTGTGTATATATGCATGTATATATGTATATGTATATGAATGTATGTACAGGCGTCTCACTACAGCTTCTACTAAATGGCCTTTCCATGCAACTTTAGATTATAATTATCATCTCTTCAAATAGTCATTATTTTACCGCCTTTGTAAGGTTCCAAAAATGTGCTATGTGTTTGAATACCTACATCCATCCATCCATCCATCCATCCATCCATCCATCCATCCATCCATCCATCCATCCATCCATCCATACATACATACATACATACATACATACATACATACATACATACATACATACATACATACATACATACATATATACATACACACATATGTATGCACTTCTGTATGTATGAGTGTATGTTTGTGTATTTATCAATTTGAAAATCCATATAGCGCCATTTAAGTAGGCTACCTTTCAAAGGCAATCATTGCTTGACTAACTGATGTTGGAATTCGTTAACAACGACAAGTTCATATTTTTCTTTAGGCAATTTTATATAAGAGCAATTTGAATGCCAATACGGGCATGATACAGGAATGTCGTTAATAAACGGTATAGTTAATTCTATTGGCAAAGGTAAAGAGGTTGGCATAGGTGTGATACCATTTGGTTAACGTGAAGTGATTATGATAACACCTTTTGGTAAAGGTAAAGAAGTAAAAGTAACGCCTACTGGTAAAAGTTAAACAGTTTGAGGTAACATACTCATACTTCTTTATACGACTCTGGAAACAGAGAAATCTATTGCCAAGGTTGATCCAGCTAATGACACCTTTTAAAGCATTTTAACATGCACTGGTAATCATATATTGATCACGAAAGGATGGAAGGCTGAGTGTGCGCCACGTGGTGTCATATATTGACTGCCCAAGATAGATCCATGTATTAACCGGCCCTAGTTATTTGTGTTCACTAACAGTACCGATACCTTGTGATTTTACAATAGCGGTGCTATAGAAGTCTCCAGATTAGATTAGATTTTGGTGTGTTGTGTTGATTTGTAGTATGGAATGCAACCAGAAAGGGAGTTTCGCGTCTACATGTATCTCTACTTCGTCTTCTTCATCGTCTTCGGATCCTTCTTCACTCTCAATCTCTTCATTGGAGTCATCATCGACAATTTCAACATGCAAAAGAAGAAGGTTGTCTAAGTGACGCACTGATCTAATCTAATCAGAATAGCTCTAATCATATTAGCTCTTATCTAATCAGATTAGCTCTAATCTATTCAGAACTAAAATTGACGGCAACTGGATGTGCAGACATCTCACCGAAGCTGTTTCATCTCATATAGTCTAACTGCTTCTAATTTAGAGTAATTGGATTTCATATTATATGCTCTGAAATGGTCTAAGGTAATCAAGCATAAAATTAATTGCATTTTAAGAGTAATATTGGGTGCATATGTTTGTTATGCTCTGTGAAAAAATAGGCCGGTGGTTCGATGCAGCTTTTTATGACCGAAGACCAGAAAAAATATTACAACGCCATGAAGAAACTCGGTTCGAAACAACCTCAGAAGCCCATTCCTAAACCAAAGGTTAACCCAAGTTTAACCACAGCTGTATTAATCAACGCTAATCAAATCAATCATATAACTGCACTAGTATTACATACGTATGTTTGTATGCATACATATGTACATACATATACTTTTACATACATAAATACATACACATAGTCATATATTTACAAAAACACATACATGTCTATATATATATACATACACACATACATACATGCATATATTCACACATACATACCTACATACATGCATGCATGGTTGCATACATTCATACATCCATACATATATGCTTACATACATGCATACATAAATACATACATGCATACATACACATACATACACACGTACATACACACAGTACATACATACATACATGCATACACACATGAATACACACATGTACACATACATGCACACATACACACATACATACACACATACATACACACATACATACACACATACATACACACATACATACACACATACATACACACACAGACACATACATACACACATGCACATATATAATATGACTGTTGAGGAGATTTCGCTCGTGTGTATCGATGCAGCTCATGTGTTCGATGTTCCTGTTCAACGTGACGACGAACCAGAAGTTCGACGTGGCCATCATGATCGTCATCCTGCTGAACATGCTGACGATGGCCATGGAGTACGATGACCAGCCGGAGAACGTGTCGAATGCCCTTGGAACCATCAACCAGGTCTTCATCGCCATCTTCACGACGGAATGCGCCCTCAAACTCATCGCTCTCCGACTCTACTACTTCAAACAACCGTGGAACGTCTTCGACTTCATCGTCGTAGTCATGTCCATACTAGGTAACTGGCCATATTAGGTAACTGGCCATATTAGGTAACTGGCCATGGTGAGTAACTGGCCGTATTAGGTTACTGATGACACCATGTAAATGACCATACTAGGTAACTGGCCATTCTAGGTAGATGAGCATCATACTGTATAACTGACCACAGTAGGTAACTGACTGTATTAGGTAGCTGATCATACCATATAACTTACCATACTAGGTAATGGACAGTGCTATGCAACAGGCCACACTCAGTAACTGGCCATTCTAGGTGATTGGCCATACTAATTGGCCATACTAGGTAACTGGACATACTGAGTATCTATCCATACTAGGTAGCTGGCGTACTAGTTAATTGATCATACCATGGAAATGACCATACCAGATAACTGACCATACCGTAATTGACAATGTTATGTAACTGGTCATACTAAGTAACTGACCATTCTTGGTAGCTGGATAACTGATTATACTAAGTAACTGACAATATCTATGGATACTGTCCATACTAAGTATATTTATAGGCTGTATTAAGTAACTCTTCATGACGTTGTGTTTCATTTGCTCTTGTAGGGCTGGCTATGAAGCAGATCATCGAGCAATACTTCGTGTCTCCAACTCTTCTGCGAGTTGTCCGCGTGTTTCGTGTCGGTCGGATCCTCCGCCTGATCAAATCGGCCAAGGGCATCCGGACGTTGCTGTTCTCGCTGGCCGTGTCCCTGCCGGCGCTTTTCAACATCGGCCTGCTCCTCTTCCTCATCATGTTCATCTACGCCATCTTCGGCATGTCCTTCTTCATGCACGTCACCTACAACAACGGCATCGAGGAGCTGTTCAACTTCGAGACGTTTGGCAGGAGCGTCATCCTGCTCTTCCAGATATCGACGTCCGCAGGGTGGGACAGCGTTCTCGCTGGCCTCATGGTCGGGCCTCCCTACTGCAACGGGACCTTCTCCGAGGATCGGCCGAACGGAGACTGCGGCAGCAGTGGAATGGCCGTACTGTACCTGGTCACCTACCTGGTCATCAGTTTTCTCGTTGTAATCAACATGTATATCGCAGTTATCCTTGAGAACTTCAGTCAGGCGACGGAGGACGTCCAGCAGGGTCTGACTCAAGACGACTTCGATATGTACTTCGAGGTATGGGAGAGGTACGACGAGGCTGCCACGCAGTACATCCCTCTGGCTACCATGTCGGCACTGGTCGATGCCCTCGAAAACCCGCTCCGGCTGCCCGCTCCAAACTACTTCAAGCTCGTCTCGATGGACATCCCAATCTGCGAGGGAAACCTCGTCCACTGTGTTGACATACTGGACGCTCTGACGAAGAACTTCCTTGGAACGGTCTCGGATGCTGGAAAGGAGCTGGCCGACGTTCACAAGAACCTAGAAAAGAAGAATTACTGTCCGATCAGTACGACGCTACGGCGTCAACGT
The DNA here is from genome assembly GCA_964023275.1 of Norana najaformis. NCBI lineage: Eukaryota > Metazoa > Annelida > Clitellata > Crassiclitellata > Hormogastridae > Norana > Norana najaformis. Next base: position 25,325,964 of record OZ029922.1, read on the forward strand.
GAGGTTTTCTGCGCCAAGGTCATCCAGAGGGAGTGGCGAAAGTACCGCCTTCGAATTCAAGACTCGGAGCAAGGTCCGACCGTAGCCGTAGAAACTGGGTCATAGGGCAAGTGAAATGATGAAAGGGTTATCATTTACCTATTCAGGGTATGACTAGAGATGGACAAGATGTCACAACCTCCTTAAAAGTGTACCCCTTCATAGCAAGAATCCCTAATATAAATGGAACGATCTCCTTCGTCATTTCTGAAAATCTGAGGTTCAGAACCCTCATATCACACCGGGGACTTGAGCAAGTCAAGTCCACCAGTCCGTAGATTTCATTGCTACTGTTTACCTGCTACCAGGTCGATGTACGTGAAGGTTAAACTCTTCTTCTTCTTCTTCTTCTTCTTCTTCTTCTTCTTCTTCTTCTTCTTCTTCTTCTTCTTCTTCTTCTTCTTCTTCTTCTTCTTCTTCTTCTTCTTCTTCCTCCTCTTCTTCTTCTTCTTCTTCTTCTTCTTCTACTTCTTCTTCTTCTTCTTCTACTTCTTCCTCCTCTTCTTCTTCTTTTTCTTCTTCTTCTTCTTCTTCGAACCAGTGCGACGCTAAGACGAATTGTGCTCAATGTTCGATGCTGTTTTAGAACTTCATATCATTGTTTCAGGCTCAGTTTCGTTTAAGACGTTTTATCTCGTGTCGTTAACCGTAGCTTTAGCGGAGTATTAGGCTACTAGAGATTGGTTTCAGTGACCTTCGACTGATACCTTGTGCACTATGAAGTAAATTTAGACTCCCATATCCCACGTGAGACGTATTGGAAGCGCTCATTTCTTTTTCTTTAGGCCCTCGAGCCGATAGTGAAAGAATCCCAAGGTGTTGGGCATAGGGTCTATGCATCGCATGTCTTGCCGTTTTACTTCATAGCTTACGCAGGTACCAAATTATACTGCCTGGTGACAGAGGCACGGTGTGCGCAAACAACTTGCTCAGGGAACACGGAATTGATCAAACATGTTACCGATAGACCACCATGCCACACTTGTGCATTATGATAACGGCGCAATAGAAGTTACTGGATTAGAATTTAGATTAGATTGTTTTGTCTAGAAAATTATGGTTAACAAAGAAAAAAGACTGGCGGATTCGTTCAGTTCTAGATAGAAATCAATCGAGAAAAATTCGGTATACCAGTCCTACGATGGAAGTCATCGATAGTGAAAGCCATCTTTCTAAGGGACGCATCGAAGCTGTAGGACTGATATTCCCCAATGGATTATGATTTTGGATCGAGACTTTGACTTGAAGCGACCATCGACTGATGCCTTGGGCATTATGACAACGGCGCTATGAAAGTCTTTAGATTAGAGTAGGATTAGAGTAGAGTAAATTAGATTTCATTAGACTAAAGATGAGGAGAGTCAAGTCTTTTAGGTTTCGGATTAGTTAGGTCAGAACTCCATCTGAGGATAACGCCCAATCGAACGATAATAGTAATCTTTGTGGCCAGTACCATGTCAACTGTCAGGTCAATTCTGCAACATACAAAAGCTGTTGTTCAGTAATTTTTGCTTCAAGGGATTTCACAATAAAACCTATGCACATATTCAGAAATTCAGAAAAATCATGGCTTCTAACAGTCGTCTGTCTGTCAGTGAATTTCTTCAGCATAGAATAACGGCTCCTTCGTTCCGTTTCTTCTCTAGTCTGCAGGCAACCTGACCTTGTTCTTCCTACGGTATCCCTGGACAACTCTTGTAACTTGACGCAGCGCTCGTGAAAGGTTGATGTTACTATAAGAGTAACATGTATGCGTGTATTCATGATGTACACTCATGATGTACACTCATGATGCACACTCATGATGCACACTCATAATGCACACTCATGATGCACACTCATGATGCACACTCACATTGCACACTCATATTGCACACTCATATTGCACACTCATAGTGCACACTCATGATGCACACTCATGATGCACACTCATATTGCACGCTCATGATGCACACTCATAGTGCACACTCATGATGCACACTCATGATGCACACTCATGATGCACGCTCATGATGCACACTCATAGTGCACACTCATGATGCACACTCATGATGCACACTCATATTGCACGCTCATGATGCACACTCATAGTGCACACTCATGATGCACACTCATGAAGCACACTCATGATGCACACTTGACTTCGCTCAGTTTCTAGTGATTGTATCAAGTGAGAGCTTTCACCACTGCCAGTTTTAATGGGCGCCAACAGGGAGACCCCTTCCTCCCCACTGGCTCCCCCATTGAAACACTTTTCTCGCCACAAGTTGAACCCTGGTCTCCAGTATACAGAAGAATGTCAAACGCAACGAAAACCGTTCTGGAATTTTCTGCTTTAAACAAATTTATATAGCGCTCCGATTAAAAATCTACAATCAAATACAAATGTAGAAGCATGAATCAAGAAACATTTTATTTTATGTAGCCCCATTTATATATTTGATGTAGAGAATTTATATAGCCACATTTGTACAAGTCATAACATAAACAATTTATTTTGCCCCATTTTACAATTTATGACGTACCCAATTCATGCAGCTCTATTTAAAACAGTCGAGATGCGGACAATTTATATAGCCCGATTTTACAATTCATGTAGCAGATAATTGATATAGCCCCAATGCTATAAAGTATACGTTCAGTTGAGTACAGAAGTCTAACAGATTAGACGCCTTTTAATATAAAGCGATCTTGCGAAACGAGTTCACTGATGCGTGACGTGGAGCAGTCAAGCGTCTACTCTATTTAACTATTTCTGTCACAAAGGCTTCATGCATCTCTCTGGTCCCCTTCTGTCTTCTCAGCCTCCGTCTTCATTTCAATATGCGTCTGCCTTTCCTCTGTCTGTGTGTCTGTCTGTGTGTCTGTCTGTGTGTCTGTGTGTGTCTATGTGTGCCTGTGTGTGCCTGTGTGTGTCTGTGTGTGTCTGTCTATGTGTGTCTGTCTGTGTCTGTCTGTGTGTCTGTGTGTGTGTCTGTGTGTGTGTGTCTGTGTGTCTGTGTGTTTGTGCCTGTGTCTGTCTGTCTGTGTCTGTCTGTGTCTGTCTGTGTATGTGTCTGTATCTGTCTGTGTCTGTCTGTGTCTGTCTATGTGTCTGTCTGTGTCTGTGGATGTGTCTGTCTGTGTCTGTGTGTCTGTCTGTGTGTCTGTCTGTGTCTGTCTCTGGTGTTGACCTCTAGTGAGCGTCATCGCATTGCTGCCATGTCAGTCTTCCGTCTATAGATCGATCCGTCATCGACTGGTGCACACGGGGGTCGTGTTCATTTTCGTCTGCGCTGCGCATGAATCACTCTTCATAAGCGAACTGGAATTCCGGGTAACCTTGAGACAAAAGATTTACAAAATCAGTCCATTCTGTCGCTTTAGATGCCCAGTGCACTAAGACAGGCGCTATAGAAGTCACGAGATTCGATCAGATTCCTCCCGTGTGACATGAAGGCCCAAGACAATAAAACAATTCTCTCTTGTATATGTATATATATACATGAGCTGAACATTTATGTAGCGCCTTTTTAGCCAAATGCATATGGAATGTTCCTATAGGCTACGTTTATATTAAATAGCAGCCGTAGATAGAATGAAGGCATAAGCACGTATGCACTCAGCATTTGTCCAATGTACGCATGAATGTATACGGCGTAGACGAATGGATGGATGGATGGATGGATGGACGGACGGACGGACGGACGGACGGACGGACGGACGGACGGACGGACGGACGGACGGACGGATGGATGGATGGATGGATGGATAGATGGACGGATGGACGGATGGACGGATGGATGAATGGATTTATGGATGGATGGATGGATGGATGGACGGACGGACGGAAGGATGGACGGATGGATGGATGGACGGACGGACGGACGGACGGACGGACGGACGGATGGATGGATGGATGGATGGATAGATGGACGGATGGACGGATGGACGGATGGATGGATGGATTTATGGATGGATGGATGGATGGACGGACGGACGGAAGGATGGACGGATGGATGGATGGACGGACGGACGGACGGACGGATGGATGGATGGACGGACGGATGGATGGATGGATGGATGGATGGATATGCTGGGTAAGTAGGCTGTGCTTCAACGGACAGAGCGTGGTTAGTCAATCGAATCATGCTGCCAAAAAACTGCCATTTCAATCATTCTAACTACATCGATCTCGTCGACGTTTAGACGGGATACTCGGGGAAGGGGAGAGTGGGTGAGGAGAAGGGGTAGGAGGCACGGAGCCAGAGAGACAAGGAGGGTATTATTATCATTATTTCTGCATTTATTAAGCGCAACTGTCTAATGACTAAGCATCAATCGATGGCGCTGAGCATTTGCGAGTGAAGGACTTGCTCAAGGTCCCATACACAGTAGCGGTTTCAGGGGAGGCTCGAACCCGAACTCTCCGCAGTACAAGCCAAGGGCTCTATCCAATCGGCTACTGTGCTGGAAAAGGGAACAGAGAGTTGATGGAGGGAAAGAAGGAAGGATGGATGCAGGGAAGGCCAGTGGGTGGGTGAACGGACGGGTAATATGAAAGAAGGAGGGAAGGAGGTAAAGAGAGAAGGTGGAGGGGAAAAGGAAAGAGGAAAGGATTGAAGGAAGGAAGGAAGAAGAGTGAGTGGAGGAGAAGAAGGGAATGACAGTGGCTGGAGGGAAAGGAATAGGAGAGCGGGAGAAAATGAGCGAAGCAGAGTGGGACGAGGGAAAGGCAACAGATGGAAGAGACCGAGAGACAGAGAGAGACAGAGAGGGAAGGAGGGAAGGAAAGTAAGTAGGAGAGTAAGTAGGAGAGAGGAAATGAGACGGGAGATGAAGGGAAGGATGGAAGGACACCTGCTACAGGGAATGGGAGGCCTACCCATGCCTACAACCCTCAGGCGACACTGAGAGCGACAGCGATGGATGAATGGAGAGAGAGATGAAGGGAGGGAGGAGGGAGGAGGGAGGGTGAGGGAGCTACATAATGGACTGTGGTCCGAAGTGGGTTCTTCCCCCCCCCCTTCCTTCCGTCCGACCGAATCAACGTCTTCGGCAACAGCTTACGTCCGTCCCATTCTTCACTTTCCAACCTTCTTCTGTCCATTTCCCTCCATATCCATCTAGCCTTCCCTGTCAGTCCCATTCAATCCTTCTCCTCTCCATCCATTTCTATCTGTCCCCATCCCTTTCTTTCTGTCTCCATCTCATCCAATCCATCTCATCCAATCCATCTCATCCAATCCATCTCCTCCCCATTCCATTCTCCTTGTCTCCATCTCATCCAATCTCTCTCCTCCCATCCCATTCTATCTGTCTCTATCTTTTCCAATCCCTCTCCCTCCTCCCCATTCCATTCTACCTGTCTCCTCGTCCAATATCCCTCCTCTCCATTCCATTCTACCTGTCTCCTCGTCCAATATCCCTCCTCCCCATTCCATTCTACCTGTCTCCTCATCTAATATCCCTCCTCCCCATTCCATTCTACCTGTCTCCTCATCTAATATCCCTCCTCCCCATTCCATTCTACCTGTCTCCTCATCCAATCTCTCTCCTCCCATCCCATTCTATCTGTCTCTATCTTTTCCAAACCCTCTCCCTCCTCCCCATTCCATTCTACCTGTCTCCTCGTCCAATATCCCTCCTCTCCATTCCATTCTACCTGTCTCCTCATCCAATCTCTCTCCTCCCATCCCATTCTATCTTTTCCAATCCCTCTCCCTCCTCCCCATTCCATTCTACCTGTCTCCTCATCCAATATCCCTCCTCCCCATTCCATTCTACCTGTCTCCTCATCCAACATCCCTCCTCCCCATTCCATTCTACCTGTCTCCTCATCCAATCTCTCTCCATCCCATCCCATCTGTCTCCATCCCATTCAATCCCTCTCCTTACAACCCTTTTCTACCTATACATACTCCCGTCCCTGTGTGTCTATTTTCTCCCAAATCCATTCCGTAGCGTCCGTGATTTGCCGAGTGCCATTCACGAAACAGAATCATCGATGTATTCTTGCATCGATGGTGCCACTTGCGGATGTATCACGACCACGTCTGCATCACCAAGGAATCAATAAGCGTCGCCTAATCCAATAAATATGCCTCTCCAGCGCCATAGGGCTAGCAGCGTCAGCAGCAGCAGCAGCGTCTGCGGCCACCGCAGCAGGAACAGCGATCCCTTCTCCATTCGTCTTGGAGCCTGGTCGTTGCCTCTGGCTAGAAGAAAATTGCATGTAATTGGAGAACACAAGATTCGGCTCGTGAGAACGTTTCGTCCATTGTGGTTTATCCGCTTCCTTCTATTTAATAAGCAACCTTATCCAAACCGGTGTAGTTTAGCCGTTTTTATCTCATGTGAAAATCTTACCGTACCCGGTGAGGTTTACCCATTTCTTTTGCGCTCTGCTCGTTGACACCCGTAGCCATGTGGAGTCATCATCATCACCATCATCATCACCAGCAGCAGCAGTAGAAGCA